>CAUYQV010061030.1:0-19700 GCA_963574575.1 Galagoides demidoff
CAACAGAAGCAGAGAAAGCATTCAACAAAATTCAGTAACTTCTTCCATGACCTGGCAATTATTGGAGGAAAAAGTATCCAATGTACACACCCCTATTATGAAACTAATTTATACCTTTTATATGAAAGCTATAACCAAATACCCTAAGAATGTGGGGAAGGGGGAGAGAAAAGGGGGAATGGGTGGGGGGAGGGGGATTGGAGGGATCATTTCTGAGGTTTATCTTACAGGGGTACAAGTGAATCTCTCTAAAAGTAGATTCAGAACATTTTAAACCAATAACTGAGAAAATGACATGAAGGCTGTGTTAATCAGTCTGATGGAAGTATTTCGGATTGCATGTGAAAACCCCACACTATACCCGGGAGTGCATTAATGTACATAGTTTCCATTCAATAAAAAAATAAAAAAATAAAAAATAAAAAATAAAAAGAAATTTAAAAAAAAAGAAATTTTGCTAGACACAGTTTTCAGAGCTAAATCACGAGGAGAGATCAGTGGGCAGATGGAATAGGGAACTACAAAAAGGAGGAGATTTACTGTGGTCCACAGGGGGAGGAGGGAACAATGAGTCAAGATGAACTCCTTTGCAGTTGATTACTTAAGAGATTTCCAGTTGATCTAATGGGTAGGGGCTGTCCAGAGATGTCTGAATCCTGGTCTCAGACTGACTGGGGCAAGGACATACTGGCTCCAGTTGAAAAGCCCACCAGAAAAGGTAGAGGGTATAATTTGGACTTTTTAGTGTGCATAAGAAAATCCTGATTTGAGTCAAGAATTCACCGTGTGGGAAGTTTAGAGTGACTACAAGAATCTAAGATCAAAGTGTCAGAGTTAAGTAAAATCCAAAGACGTGACTAATAGAGGTTGTAGGAAAACAATTTCCCTATGAGAGAATATTTCTCTAGTTGACATCTAAACTAGGGGAATAATTTCAACACCAGATTCATGTTCAAAAGTAAAAATGGTAGCCGGGCATTATGATGGTTACCCCTAGTTCCAGGTACTCTGAAGTCTAAAACAAGCAAATGTTCTAAGATCAGGATTTGGAGGTTTCTGTGATCTGTGTGATGCCATGGAACTTTACTGATGGTGAGAAAGTGAGACTCTGTCTCTACAAAAAAAAAAAAAAAGTAAATATGTGGAGTAACTTCACTACCAATGGTCTTCTCCACTTATATATTGACACTGAGTCTCATTTTTTTTCCCTTGGCAGAGTGCCCTGGTATCATAGCTCACTGAAAATTTGAAGTGTTGTCACCAAGCAAACCTATTCCCTCAGCTGGGACTCCAGGTGCATGCATAACATCTGGCCAGTTTTTATCCTTCAGAGATCTCACTCTTGATCAGGCAGGTCTCCAATTCAGAAACTCAGACAATCCAACTGACTGGGCCTCCCAATGTGCCAAGATGACACTCATGAAGCACCACCTCTGGCCACCAACCATAGTTTGAAAAATGTCCCAAGATCAAGGTCTTCACTGGTGGCTCATACCTGTAACCCTAACACTCTAGGAGGCAGAAGTATTTGATACAATGTAACTGGGCACAGTGGGGGACCGCCTGGACTACCAGATGCTCAGGAGGCTGAGGAAATAAGATCTGTTGAGCCCAGGAGTTTGAGATTGTGGTTAGCTATGATGATGTCAGGGCACTCTATCCAGGAGAAAGGATTCAGACTCTGTCTCAACAAATAGAAAATGACAGCTTCAGTAGGATGGAACAATTTGTATTCCATGTCAATTCATCTTATCCTGCATGTAAGCAAGGGGATAGGATTGACTCCTATCAACTACTTTCATGACCTAGGTACTTCTCATGCTGTGAACCTTTTGAGCACCTCAAGTTTTGGAAAACATCATCAAGTAACTACATTGAAATAAGTAGGTCACTCTTTGAAAGTATACAACTCTGTGTTTCTTAGCATAGTCACACAATTGTACAGCTATCATCACAATCTAATTTTAGAACTTTGTCTTCTCCCCCCACACAAAGAACGTCAATAACTACTAGCAGTCACTTTCATCTTCCCACCACCCTCCCCCATCTGCCTCCTCCACCTAGCAGACAATTGCTTTTGTCTTGATGTTTTCTTCAGAGTTCAGTCATTCTCTGTGTGGTCTTTTGTAAGTGACCTTGTTCCCTTATCATGATGATTTTAAGGTTCATTCCTATTGTATCTTAAATGTGCACTTCATTCCTTTGATTATTAAAAAATATCCATCTTGTAAATATAGCACACTATATTTATTCAATCATCTGTAAATCCCATTAGCAGTCACGAAGATGTTCCCTTCTCATCTAGGATTTTTAAAAGATTTTATCAACAAGATGTTTCCTCTGTCAAAAGACTTTTCTGTGTCTCTTGAGGCAATCGTGTGGTTTTTCTTAATGATTCTATTAATGTAATGAGTTCTATTAGTTTATTATGCCATATTGAGCCAGACTGGCAGTCCTGGTAGTAAATCCCATTTGGGATACATGTATAAAATATTTTGTATGCTACTGGCCTTTTCCTGAGCCTATACAGTACGTCTCTTATAGATTTGATAATGCATTTCTCTCTTTGTCCCAGAAACATACATTGGTACCATCATATCTCAAGGACATCACAGGTGCTAACCTCAAGTGTTCCTATTGAGTTTATGCTTCTCAGAAGCTGAGAGTATAGCCCCATGCCATCACTGCTGGGGAAGTTTTGTACTTATTTCTTGGACATGTGAGGTCAGACTATGTTGCTCATTCTTGTCTGAAACCCCTTAGCTTCTAGTAATCTTTCTGCCTTGGCCTCTGAAATTGCTGGGATTATATGTGTAAGCTATGGTTCTCATTCATGCTTATGGGGTTTTTTTTTTTGTGTGTGTGTGTGTGTGTCTTTTGAGTCTTTATTGTCCCATCCATATTTCCCTTCACTGCAGTGAGAAAAAGTCTTGCATCCACTGCCTTCCACCTGGACCTGCCAGAGCAAGATCCTCCTCTCCCCACCCTGGGTTGCTGCCTGAATCATTCTTTATCCCTCTTTCTCTGTCCCCCAGTACTGTGGTCCAGTAGACAGCTCTGACCAGGTTGGGCAGGAAGGCGATCACAGCTTCTTGTCTTCCATTCCACAGTCCAGGTTTTGTCCTCTATGAACAGAAGGAAAATGGGGAGATGGAAGGAAGGGTAAGAGGTGTGTCCAGAATAGTGTTAAACAGGTAGAAAGTGTTGCTAAAGAGAAACCCTGGCCATAGGACTAATGAAGAGTTAACAATACAGGTACAGAAGTCAGGCAAGCATTCCAATGTCAGAATGACAGTTTAAAAGACTACACTCATCTTCTCCTTATCTAAGAATCTGGATCACCAACTATCCATTTTCAGTGAAAGCAAACCTGGCTCAAGCTGCAGCTGTAGAGGAATGGAGAGTAATTAAGTCGCACCAACAGGCTGGCTCAGATGAGGAGGACCCTGAGTTTGAATGGATGAATGAAAATACAGATGACTCTAGTTACTGGCTCTGCCCTACTGGACTTTTTTTCAGCTTGTGGGCAGGCTTTGCATTCCAGTAGTAGAGGAGGTGAGCAGTTATGAGGTCATTGCATCGAGAGGAGCCCAGAAAAGTTCCAGCCAAGTGAGAGTCTCCAGTTTCCTGAATGAAAGTAAATATTCAAGCCAGGGAGAACCAAACATCAGAAATCCTGTGACGGTTGAGAGCTGAACTGTGTTCCCACTATGGTAGTTGGTGGCTACCTGGAACAGCCTCCCCAGCACCACAGCAGGCACATTAGAAGCCTGGAGCAGGGTGACTACAGCCATGGCTGTCAGAGTTGAAAGAAGTAACAGCAGGATCAGGGCATAATAGGCTAGGGAAGCAGCATGTTTTACAGTCTGTGATCTATAGTGAAGGATCAGGACGCAGATGGTTATAGTCCACAGCATCAGGAATAGGGGGTCACTCCAAGAGCTCGATAGGAAGTTGTTTGTGATACTGTAGACCATGATCTCAGTCAATGCCACTAACTCCAGCATTACTTACCAGAGACTCAAACATTCAGCACTCTTGGCTCCCAGGATTTTAAAATCCTGGGGAAGCTTTACTGGGTAAATAATGACAAGGGCAAGGTTGAGGACCCTCCATTCCTTAGGGATACAACAACAGCCCAAAGTGACCAAGGCAAAGTGCCCAGCCCTAGGCCTTTGCTCAGGAGAATCTTGAGGCAGGGGATGTGAAGCAATTCCCGCTGGATGAAAATCTGGTTGCATCATTTCTCAGGTAAAAGAATCATCACCAGCAGCTGTTTGAGTAGTCAGTCTGCCTCAGCTGCCATATTGCAAGTCTACCTCCATGCTTATGTATTGGTGAAGGTTTTTCTCTAGTTTCCACATAGATAAAAGCCCATAGGTTAAAAAAAAAAAAAACTCTATTCATATATCATACATACTCTACAATTCACCCATTTCAAGTATAGAGTTAAAGACTACACATTCAGAAATCGATTGTATAGTTTGTTTGTTACTAGAGAAATTTTCCTTAAAATGTAAAGGAGAATGGTAAAGGAAAGAAAGTAATGAGGGAAAGAATAAAACGGAGAGATCAAGAAAATGAGACAAAGAGAATTGCAGAAAGAAAGGATAAAATGAGGGAGGGTTAAAGGGAGGGGGGAGGGAAACAAAGAAACAGAAAATAAGCAAACATGGTGGTTCACACCTATAATTCTACACTCTGAGGCTGAGATGAGTGAATTTTTTGAATGACGGGATGCTGAGATTGGACAGAGAAAAAGTCGAACCCTGTCTCTACTAAATAGTGAGAAATTACCTAGGCATTGTGACAGGCACCTGTAGTCCTAGCCACATGGGAGTCTCAAGCAGGAGGATTGCCTGAATCCTGGAATTTGAAGTTTCTATGATCTAGGCTGAGGCCAAAAATGACTATTCTAGAGCACATATGGAAACTGTATCTCAAAAATACCCATACACACACCCATGCATTGAAAAACTGACAACCAAACCAACAAACATTTTCATCATCCAAGAAGACCAGAATTACCTTGATGGTTCAAGAAAAGTAGACGTGCTGAAGACCCATGAAGCTATGACCAAATTGAGGCTGTAGCCTGGCATAGTGAATTTGTAAACATTTCTCCAATGGATGTACTGGGGTACGTGTCAAACAGGTCAATGAAATAGCAATGGACTGTTGGTGCCTGTCCCTCAATGGGTAGGGCGCTGTCCCCACATAATGAGGGTGATTAGTTTAAAATTGGCCCCAGCCAAACTGCAACAAAAAATAGCCAGGTGTCATGGCAGGCACCTATAGTTCCAGCTACTCAGTAGGCTGAGGCTAAAGAATTGCCTAAGCCCAGGAGTTGGAGGTTGCTGTGAGCTGTGTTGCCACAGCACTCGACCAAGTGTGACAAAGTGAAATACTTTCTTGATGGAAAAAAAAAAGAAAAAAAATAGCATTCTACTTAAGAGTCTCCATGCAGTTTTGTCAGCTGTGATACAGCTTGAGTCACACTGATATGCAAAATCTAAACTGCTGTGTCAGCCTAGTGCTGGGATTCTCAACCATCAATAGAATCAATAATGCACAAATGGGAAATCACTTCTTTGTGTGGATGGAGGGCTTAGAACTGTCCTGGATCAAGCACTTAAGGGACACCAGCTGAAGTAAGATGAAAAGGCCATTTGGTATCTTTGGCCAGAAGCCTGGATCCCAGGACATTACAGGATGAAATCAGTACATGGTCACTGTAGATGACATCACAATGGGTGTTGCCCTGGCTTACCAACTTTAAGTTTAACCTTATTCCTGCTAAGCATGTGTAGTGGCTATCTGGGTTTGTCATTGGGTTCAGACTGTTACAAAAGAGAAGGGGGTTCTTTTCTCCACACTCAATTCCTCATTCCAAATATTTGTTTGTATATCTTGCTTAAGGATTCATTGACCTTTCCTTTCCTTTTCACATCATTGATTTGTAAACAAGTGGAAGAGTATGGTTTAAAACTAGTGCTGCCCTGGGCTGTTACAGACCACAAATTGAGCCCAAAGATCAGACAGTGATTTCACATACCTGAAAGTTATGACACAAAATTCTCAGTTTGGGTTTTGGTGAGATTTTACTTCTTACTCTAGAAAAGGCTTATGACAGATGGTAGGTGTGCCACTGAAAGTCCTCTCTCAAAATCTGGTGAGGCAAATGTGTCCAGTAGTATACTCTATAGCTACAGTTACTTATGATGGTCATGGAAACATCAGACTATCTGGAAAGTTGCAATATTCCTATTCCTGATGTCCATGCCAGGTGTTTCCAAACATTTGGCTTCCTGGCCACATAGGAAGTAGAAGAGATTTGTTGGGTCACACATACAATACACATAACTAATGAAACCAGATAAGCAAAAAAAGATATGTGTGCATAATTGTGGTGATATCTACCATCTGGGATATGCAAAACGGTCCATCTCTGTGTGTCACCAGGGCCTGAGGATTGGACACTTCTCAAAGCCCCTGACAAGATCATTTCTTACATAGAGCACAAAGACTTTGCCACACATGACTACAATATTCGGATGTTCTGTTAGGCTAGGGAGGGCTGATCCAAAAGCTCAGAGTTTTGAGACAAGACTGAGTAACAGCAAGACATCCTCAGCCCCTATCTCTCACCCGGTTTGTACTAAAATATAAAAGGTAGTCAAGCATTATAGCCCTTGTCTTTAGTTCTCAGCTACTCAGAGACTGAGGTAGGAGGATCCCTTCAAACCAAGAGTAGGATGTTGCTGTGTTCTAGGGTGAGGCCATGAAACCCTATCCTGGGCAAAAGAGTGAAAGTCCATCTCATGAAAAATAATGAAAGAAGGAAATAAAAGAAAGGAAGGAAGGAAGGAAGGAAGGAAGAAAATTTGGTAGGCACAGTTTCCAAGAGGAAAACTATGAGGACACGTCAGTAGGCAGATGGAACAGGGGACTACATAAAGGAGGAGATTTATTGTGGCCCCTGGGGGGAGGACAATGAGTCACAACAAGTGTGTTTGGGATTTGTTCATTAGGATATTGCTAGTTGATCTGAGGGGTAGGGGTTGTCCAGAGATGTCTGGGCCCTGGTATCAGACTAATTGGGGCAAGGGAATATTGGCCCAGATGGAAGGAACCTAACAGAAGAGGCATAGGGTGTATTCTGGATTTTTTTTTTTAATTTTTTTGGCCAGGGTTGTGTTTCAATCTGCTACCTCCAGCATATGGGGTCAGTGTCCTAATCTTTTAAGCCACAGGTGCCACCTATGCATTCTGGAATTTTTAGTGTGCATATGAAAAGCCTCATTAAAGTCAGGAATTCACTCTGTGGCCAGTTTAGAGTGACTACAGGAATCTAGGATATCAAAGGGTCAGATTTACATAAAATCCAAAGGTTTTACTAATACAGGCTCTAGGAAAACAATTTTCCTATGAGAGAAAAAATTCTCTAGTTGACACCTAATCTAGGGGTAAAATTTCAACACGGGATCCATGGTGAAAAGTGAAAATGAAGGGTAAGTTCCCTACCAATGGTTTTCTCAATTTATGTCAATTTATGTTTTGAGACAGAGCCTCGTTTTTTTTTTTTTTTTTTTTTTTTTGTGCTTGGTAAAGTGCCCTGGTATCATAACTCACAACAATCTTCACATGTTGACATCAAGGAAACTTATTCCCTCAGGTGAGACTCAAAGTGCCTGCACAAAATCAGGCCTTTTTTATTTTTCTGAGATGTGAATCTCACTAGTACTCAGGCTGGTCTCCAATTCAGAAGCTGAGAAAATAAAACCGACTTGTCCTCCCAAAGTGCCAAAATGACAGGTATGAAGCACCACCGCTGGCCACAAACCATCCTTTGAAAAATATAGCAACTTGGGGTGGCACCTGTGGTTTAGTGGGTAGGGAGCTGGCCTCTTATACCTAGGGTGGCAGGTTTGAACCCAGTCTCAGACAAACTGCAATAAAAAAAAATAGCCAGGCTTTGTGTTGAGCAACTGTCTTCCCAGCTACTTCTGAGGCTGAGGCAAGAGAATCAATCACCTAAGACAAAGAGTTGGAGGTTCCTGTGAGCTATGTTGCCAGAGCACTGTACTGAGGGTGGCAAAGTGAAAATCTGAGCCAAAGGAAAATAAAATAGCAACCTATTTCAGTGATTCCATGTAGTTTTGTCAGCTGTGATGCAGCTGGAGTCACAATGCTATACAAAATCTCAACTGTTGTGTCAGCCTAGTGCCAGGAATCTCAACCATCAATAGAATCAATAAAGCACAAGTGGGAGAACACATCTCTGTTTGTGGATGGAGGAATAAGAAGTGTCCTGGTTCAAACACTTAAGGGACAGCAGGTGTAGTGAGTAGAAATGGCTATTTAGCATCTTTGCCCAGAAGCCTGGATCCCAGGACATTACAGAATGAAACCAGGACATGGTCACCATGGGTGATATCACAATGCGTGTTGCCCAGGTTACCATCTTAAAGCTTAACCTTATTCCTCCTAAGCATGTGTAGTGGCTATCCGGGTTTGTCTTTGGGTTCAAACTGTTACAAATTTGTGGGGTTCTATCTCCACACTCAATTCCTTCTTCCAAAAGTTTGTTTGTATATCTGGCCAAGGTATTCAACAACTATACCTTTTTGATTTCATGTCACGGATTTATAAGCAAGTGGAAGAGTATAGTTTATACCTAATGTGTCCCTGGGATGTTATAAACCAAGATACCAAGGCCAAAGATTACTCAGTGATTTCACAGACCTGACAGTTATGTTACATAATTTACTGTTCTATTTCGTGATGTTGAACTTCTTTCTCTAGAATAAGCTTGTTTCAAACAGTAGGTGTCCTACTGAAGGTCCTCTTTCAAAATCTGATTAGGCAATGGGTCCAGTAGTGTACTCAATAGGTGCATTTATTTATGATGATCACAGGAAATACCATCCTATCTGGAAGGTTCCAACATTCCTGATGTCCCTGACAGGTGTCTCCAAACTTTTTTCCTTCTTGGCTACATAGGAAGTAGAAGAATTATGTTGTGCCCCACGTTCAATACAGAATCACTAAGGAAACCTGATGAGCAAAAAAGAGATGTGTGCATAATTGCGATGTTTGCCACCACAGATAAGCAAAACACACCTTATATAATCCCTATGTGTCTCTGGGATCTGAGTATTGGACATTACTCAAAGTGTCCTCATAAGGTAATTTTTTAAGTAGAGCTCAATGACTTTTGCCACTCATGACAACAATATTTGGTTTCTCAGTGAGGCCCAGGTGGGCGGATTCACTGAGCTCAAGGTTTGGAGACAAGGCTGAGCAATTCAAGATACCCTCACCCCTATCACACATCTGGTTTGTACTAAAATAGAAAAAGTTGTCAAATTTTGTGCCCCTTGCCTTTAGTTACAGCTACTTCAGAGGCTGAGGCAGGAGGATCCCTTCAACCCAAGAGTTGGATGTTCTTGTGTGCTAGTCTGATGACATGACACTCTAGCCTGGCAACAGAGTAAGAGTGGGTCTCATGAAAAATAATTTAAAAAAAAAGAAAGAATGAAAATTTGCTAGGCACAATTTCCAAGAGTTGAAGTACCAGGAGAAGTCAGTAGGCAATTGGACTATGGGACTACATAAAAAAGGGGATTAATTTTGGCCCCCAAGGGGAGGGGCAATGAGAAAGGACAAGCAGTCTTAGGAGTGTTTCAGTAGAATATTGCCAGGTGATATGATAGGTGGAGGTTGTCCAGAAATGTCTGGTCCCTGGTCTCGGACTGACAGGGGCAAGTGAATATTGGCCCAGATTGAAGGAGCCCAACAGAATAGGTGGAGGGTATATTATGGATTTTTTTATATGAATCAAGAATTCACTGTGTGGGCAGTTTCCAATGAGTACAAGAATCTGAGATATCAAAGGATTAGAGTTACATAAAATCTAAAGGCTGATTAATAGATATTGTATGAAAATAAATTCCCTAGGAGAGAATAATTACTCTAGTTGACAACTAATCTAGGGGAAATTTTCAACTCTAGATCTCTGGTCAAATGTAAAAATGAATGGTAATTTTCCTACCGATGGTTTTCTCCATTTATGTATTGAGGCAGAGTCTCATTTTGTTGCACTCTGTAGAGTGCTCTGGTATCATAGCTCACATCAATCTTCAATTGTTATCATTAAGTGAACCTATTCCCTCAGCCGGGACTCCAGGGGCCTGCACAACAATCATCCATTTTTCATTCTTCACAGATGGGTATGTTACTAGTGCTTAAGCTGATCCCCAAAACAGAAGCTCAGACAATCCAACTGACTAGGCCTCCCAAAGTGCCAAGATGACAGGCACGAAGCACCACTGTTGGACACCAACCATAGTTTGAAAAATATCATAAGTTGAAAGTCTGGAGTGGTGTCTCACACCTGTAATCCTAACACTCTGGGAAGCAGAAGTGGGTGGTTCAAAGTAACTGGGTACTGTCGGGGAGTATCTGGACTCCCAGATGCTCAGGAGGCTGAGGCATTAGGATCTGTTGACCCAGGAGTTTGATATTGCAGTTAGTTATGATGACGTTTTTGTTAATGGCCTTGTTTTCTTATCATAATGATTTTAAGGTTCTTTCCTATAGTAACATAAATGTGCACGTCATTCCTTTTGATTGTTGAAAAATATTCCATCATGTGAATATAGCACATTATATGTATGTAATCATCTGTCAATCCCATTAGTAGTCCTGAAGATGTTCCCTTCTTATCTACAATTTTAAAAAGATTTTATCAATAAGATATGTAGCCTCTGTCAAAAGCCTTTGTGTGTCTCTTGAGGTGACCATGTGGCTTTTCTTATTGATTCTACTAAGATAGTGTGTTATATTAGTTGATTTTCCCATATTGAGCTAGACTGGCAATCCTGGTAATAAATTTCATTTGGGATACATGTATAAAATATTTTTTCTGTTACCAGAATTTTCCTGCACCTATACAGTATAACTCTCATAGATTGGATACTGCATTTCTCCCATTACCGAAGAAAAATACATTGGTACCATCATAGCTCAAGGAAATGCAAGCTACTACAATCAAGTGATCATCCTGACTTTACCCTTCTGAGTAGCTGAGAGTACAGGAATACAACACCACTGCTATGGAAATTTTTCCCTTATTTCGTGGAAGAGTGGGATCTGGCCATGTTGCTCAGTCTGGTCTGAAAACCCTTAGCTTCCAGTGATTTTTCTGCCTTAGCCTATGCATGGTATTCATCCATGCATATATTTTGGTGAAGGTTTTTCTCTATTTTCCTCATAGATATAAGCCTGTAGAGTAAAAAATAACAACTGTATTCAGATATAATTCACACACTCCACAATTAACTCATTGCAATTATATAGTTTAAGAATATACTTTCTGGGATCACTTGTATAGTTTGTTTGTTACTGGAGAAATTTGCCTTAAGATGTAGAGGAGAGTGGTAGATGGAAGAAAGGAATGAAGGAAAGAAAAAATGGAGACAGCAAGTGAATGAAAGAGAGAGAATTGGAGGAAAGATGGATAAAGTGAGGGAGGGGAGAAGTGAAGGAGAGAAGGAGGAAAACAAAGAAAGAGA
Organism: Galagoides demidoff; assembly: GCA_963574575.1. Lineage (NCBI taxonomy): Eukaryota > Metazoa > Chordata > Mammalia > Primates > Galagidae > Galagoides > Galagoides demidoff. The sequence goes on from CAUYQV010061030.1 coordinate 11,577, forward strand.
AAATAAACAAACATGGTGGCTGACAACTATAATCTTACCCTTTGGCAGGCTAAGATGAGGGGAACTCTTGAACGAGGGGCTGCTGAGAATGGATGGAGAAAAAGTCAGACCATGTATCTACTAAAAAGTGAAAAATTATCTAGGCATTGTGACTCCATGTAGTCCTAGCCACATGGTAGTCTCAGGAAGGAGGAGGATTGCCTGAAACCTGGAGTTTGAGGTTACTATGATCTAGGCTGAGGCCACAAAAGACTAGCCTGGGCCACATACAGAAACCATCTTTCAAAAATACCAGTACACACACCTATGTATGGAAAAACTGACAAACAAACCAACAAATATTTTCATCATTAAAAAAGACCAGGATTACCTTGATGGTTCAAGGAAAGTAGACATGCTTAAGACCTGTGAAGCTATGACCACATTGAATCTGTAGCCAGGCATAGAGAACTTGTAAGCATCTCTAGAATGCATGTTTTGGGGTAGGTGTCTAACAGATCCTTGAAATAGCTTCCTACTGGCTGTGTTGGTCCCTCAGTGGGTAGGGCAATAGCTCCATATTATGAGTGTGGTGAGTTCGAAACTAGCCTGGTCCAGACTGCAACAAAAAATAGTTGGATGTTGTAGCAGGTGGCTGTAGTTCCAGCTACTGCGTAAACTGAGGCAAAAGAATTGCCTAAGCTCAGGCGTTGGAGGTTGCTGTGAGCTGTGATGTTACGGCACTCTACCAAGTGTGACAAAGTGGAATACTGTCTTAGTGAAAAAAAGAAAAAAGAAATAGCGTCCTACTTAAGTGTCTCAATGCACTTTTGTCAGCTTTGATGCAGCTTGAGTCACACTGATATACAAAATCTCAACTCTTGTGTCAGCCTACTGCTGGGAATCTCAGCCATCAATAGAATCAATAAGGCACAAATGAGAGATTACTTTTTTGTCTGTGGATGAAGGCTAAGAATTGTCCTGGTTCAAACACTTGAGGGACATCAATTGAAGTCAGAAGAAAAGTCCACTTACCTTAGTATCTTTGACCAGAATCCTGGATCCCAGGACATTATAGGTTGAAGTAACAACATCGTCACCATGGATGACATTGCAATGGGTGTTGCCCTGGGTTACCATCTTTAAGCATAACCTTATTCCTGCTAAGCATGTGTAGTGGCTACTCGGGTTTGTCATTGGGTTCAAATGATTACAAAAGTATGGGGTTATTTTCTTCACATTCAATTCCTGCTTCCAAAGTTTTGTTCACAGCTCTTGCTTATGGATTCATCAACCCTTCCTCTCGTTTTCACACCATAGATTTGTAAGTAAATGGAAGAGTATTGTTTATAACTAGTGCTTCCCTGGGTTGTTACAGAACTTGAAACTGAGGCCAAAGATCAGACAGTGATTTCACATACCTGACAGGTACATCACACAATTTTCAGTTCTACTTTTAGTGAGATTTTACTTCTTTCTCTATAATAGACTTGTTTTGTACGGTAGGAGTGTCACTGAAGGTTCTCTCTCAAAATCTGGTGAGGCAATGTGTCCAGTAGTGTACTCCACAGCTGCAGCTATTTATGATGCTCAAGGGAAATATCAGCCTATCTGGAAAACTCTAACATTCCTTATGTTTGTACCAGGTGTGTCCAATCATTTGGCTTCTTGGTCAGATAGGAAGTAGAAGAGTTTTGTTGGGCTACACGTTCAATACACAATCACTAATGAAACATGATAAGTAAAAAAGACATGTGTGCATAATTGTGGTGATATCTGTCACCACACATAAACAAAACAGTCCTGACATAATTTCTGTGTGTCACCAGTGCCTGAGGATTGGACATTCTTCAAAGCCCCTGATAATGTTATTTCTAAGTAGAGCTAAATGACATTTGACATGAATGACGAAAATATTTGGATGCTCTGGAAGGACATGGTGGGTTGAACCAAAGAGTTCAGGGTTTGGAGATAAGGCTGAGCAACAGCAAGACACTATCAACCCTGATATCCCACCTGGTTTGTATTAAAAAAGAAAAGGTAGTCAAGAATTGTGGACATTGCCTTTAGTTCCAGCTATTCCAGAGGCTGAGATGGGAGGATCCTTTCAACCCAAGAGTTGGATGCTACTGTTTTCTAGGCTAAAACCATTACACTCTATCCTGGACAAAAGGGTGAAATTTTGCCTCATGAAAAATATTAAAAGAAAGAAAGAAAGATAGAAAAAAAGAGAGATAAAAAGGGAGAGAGAGAGAAGGAAGGAAGGAAGGAAGGAAGGAAGGAAGGAAGGAAGGAAGGAAGGAAGGAAGGGAGGGAGGGAGGGAGGGAGGGAGGGAGGAAGGAAGGAAAGGAAAGGAAAGGGAAGGCAAGGGAAGGGAAGGAAGGAAGGGGAAGGGAAGGGAAGGAAGGAAGGGGAAGGGAAGGGAAGGAAGGAAGGAAGGAAAGAAAGAAAGAAAGAAAGATAGAGAGAGAGAGAGAGAAAGAAAAGAATATTTGCTAGGCATAGTTTCCTAGAGGAAACGTATTAGGAGATGTCAGTAGGCAGATAGAATAGGGGACTACATAAAGGAAGAGATTTGTTGTGGCCCTCGGGGGGAGGACAATGATTCACGACAAGTGCATTTGGAATGGGTTCATTAAGATATTGCCAGTTGATCTGATGGGTAGGTGTTATCATGAGATGTGTGGTCTATGGCCTTGGAATTACTGGGGCAAGGGATTATTGGCCCAGATGGAAGGAACTCAACAGAAGGGGAGGAGGGTATACTCTGGATTTTTTAGTGTGCATATGAAATGCCTGATTGGAGTCAGGACTTCAATATATGGCCAGTTTAAAGTGACTACAAGAATCTAGGATATCAAAGGGCCAGATTTACATAAAATCCAAAGGCTTGATTAATACAGCTTTTGGAAAACAATTTTCCTATGACAGAATAATGTCTCCAGTTGACACCTAATATAGGGGTAAAATTTCAATGCTAGATCTGTGATCAAAAGTGAAAATTAGGGGTAAGCCCCCCCAAAATTATTTTCTCCATTTATGTATTCAGACAGAGTCTCGTATTATTGCCTTCTGTAGAGTACCCTAGTACCATAATTCACAGCAATCTCCAGGCTTTGTCATCAAGTGAGCCCATTCCCTCAGGTGGGACTCCAAGTGTCTGCAAAAATCTGGCCTTTTTTATTCTTCAGAGATGTTGATCTCACAAATTCTCAGGCTGGTCTCTAATTCAGAAGCTCAGACAATCCAACTGGGCCTCCCAAAGTGCCAAGATGAAAGTTATGAAGCATGACCACTGTCCACAAAGCGTAGTTTGAAAAATATCCCAACTTCAGGCAGCACCTGTGGCTTAGAAGGTAGGGAGTCACCTCTTATACTGAGGGTGGCAGATTTGAGCCCAGTCTCACACAAATAGCAACAACAACAACAAAAAAAAAAAAAGATGGGCTTTTGGTGGGCAACTGTCATCCCAGCTACTTGTGAGACTGAGACAAGAGAATTGCCTAAGATGAAGATTTGGAGGTTCCTGTGAGCTGTGATGCCAGAGCATTCTATTAAGGGTGGCAATGTGAAAATATGTCCCAAAGGGGAAAAAAATAGCTTACTATTTAAGTGACTCCATGCACTTTTGTCAGAAGGGATGCAGCTTGAGTCACACTGCTGTACAAAATCTCAACTGTTGAGGGAGGTGGAGCAAGATGGCAGAGGAGATGCATCCCTGGGTCAACTCTCCTCACAGTTTCAGGTGAGAGTGGGAGAGCCGGATCTTTCCCTGCATGGAGTGCTGGCATGGACAAACAGCACAGGGCATGCAGCAAGGAGGTGAATTGCTGGATTGGCAGTGTAGCCCAGAACTACAGTATCTGCCAGAAAAAAACTCAGGGCAGCAGCTGAAATGGTGCCAGCTTCAACCTGCGGCAGCTGCAACTCACAGCGCCAGGTCCAGGGCTGGCTCCCTGAGAGGCAGAAACCAATTCCTCCCCCACGAAGGATTTCTGTGCCCAGTACACAGGGAGTTTGGGTGTTTCGCGGAGAGAGTGGTGAGGCATGGACTACCGAGAGGAACTTGGCAGCCAGAAAGGTAAGCCATTTGGTCCCGGTTTGGTGCATCAGGGATCTAGGCAATCAGACAGAAATTTGAGGGGAAGGGACTCCACTCAGGAACCGATCCATCCTGTAATGTTGGAAATCTGTGTGGAGCTACACTGACACGGCAACCCACAAGGGGAATCGGTTCCCTTCCTACAAACTCTGAAAAGTCTTTTGTGCATGCTGGCACCCTTTGTGCATGCAGCCGCAGGAACCAGAGGTAACCAGCCCCTCCCCCCCAGCTCAAACGGAGTGATGGCGGGTCCCAGCCCTTTTCCCATGAACCATAACAATTTCCTGTTCAAGGGGAAACTAGGAGTTGAGTGGAAAATATGGCGAAGTGTGGACTCGTGTGCCGAGTTTGAAGGACAGATAGGAGTGGATGGCCAGCCATCCGGCATCTGAAGCTGCTCCAGGATGCCCTATACTTTAACTTTGTCTTCAGCTTTAATCTGGGAACCACTCACAGCACCACCTGCTGTCTAGAAAATATATTGCAGAATAACTATTCTCATTAAACTGGAACCCCACCACATTTACAAAAGGAGTCTGTATATATTCAAAAGAAAAGTATTTTTCTTAGTGGTGCCTTTTTAAAAATTTTATTTCCTTTTTTGTTTTTTTCTATCATTTTGACCACCATTTTTGTGGTTATCTTTTATTACTACTACCTTTTTTTGTTTGTTTGTTTGTCTTTTCTTTTGTATTCTTTTTTGTCTGTTTGTTTACTTGTTTCTGACTGTCCAGATATTGGTGTGCTTGTGTGTCTGGTAGCATGTTAGTCCATTTATTAGTCCGCTTGGTTTCAATGTGTTTTGTACTTTGCTCTTGGCTATATTCCCTAACTCCAATTTTCACATTCCATAAGAATATGGAGGAACAGGGGATGAGAGCTGACTGGAGCTAGCTTTAAACATAAACTCCAGTTCAGAGGGAGAGACAACCACCAGAAGAACCCAACAAAGCTGAAGGTGGGGAGCTGAGCTGAGAGAAGAGATAGATAAATGCACATCTTCCCCACCGAGGCAAACCACGACTTCAAGGAAACAAAATCCAGGTTTAGATTGAGCCCAGGTGGAATATTATCCAGCTCCCATTGAGTGCCTGAGGCAGATAGGCTTCAGCTATCTCTGCTGGCTGGCAACAAAGAGAAGTCACCAAGTGGAGGAGGCCTTGACTTTACTTGGACTCTGGCAGACACAAAACCCTGACACACTCATTGACTTTACTTGGACTCTGGCAGGCACAAAACCCCGACTCACTCAACTATTGGACAGGACTGGGTTAGAGAGTCTGAGTTAACAGAGATTGGTAGTGGGGTTACCAGATTCTGGTAGACTGAGGTTACCAGAGTCTGGCGGCAAAGGGTAAGGAGGGGAAAGAGACATCAACCTCCTTACTCCAAATTCTCTACTGAATGGGCCATTCTGACTCCTCAGAGCATCAGAGTGAGCCACTCTTGAGTTACCAGTAGACTCCTATTATCTAGTTGCTGGGGACCTTGTGATCTTTCCAACCAGAGAGTGAGTACTGATCGAGTCAATAGGTTTGGATCTCTTGACTTGGGCAAATTATCTGGTGGTTGAGGGAGAAACGCTGATGCTCTCAGGCCTAAACTGTCTTTAGGTAGAACATTCTCCAGCTGTCACTGAATGCCTGAGACAGTCAGGCCTCAGCTCCCTTTGCTGGTGGGGGTCAAAGGGCAGTAACCAAGTGGAGCTGGCATTGACTCTACTTTGATTCTGACAGAGACAAAGCCCTGCCTCATTCACTTATTGGGCAACTGGGTCACACTCCTGAGGGTTCTCCAGTGACTGAGTATGACAAAGGTACAAGGTGGGGAAGGAGGCATCAACCTTCCTAGAATAATTTATTTGCTGGGTAGGTCCCTCCAACCCCACAGAGCACCAGAGCAAGTCATACCTGAGTGGCCAGAAGACCCCTACTGTACAATTTCCAGAGATCTCTTGAACTCCCCCACTTGAGACTAGTGTTGACTGGGACACTTGATTTAGATCTCTTGAACTGGGCCGATCACCTGAGAACTATCTAAAACTATCCCCTGGGGGTATGGCTGAGGAAAGGCATGGTTTTCCTTTCCCAACTGTCATCTGTGAGGAGAGGAGTGATTTAAACACTGATATTTCTCCACAGTAGAGAACTTAACCCAGAGTAATTGATTTTTAAGGTAGAACAGAAACAAACTGAAAACGAGATAGAGACACTCAGGCCCCCAGGCTCTCAGATCATAGCATTATATGCATCCTCAGCAAAGCTCTAGGAGAAAAGGTACAGACCCCAGTCCCAGCCTTTGCCCAAAAAGGCTAGTAAAATACTACTCCCGGAGCCCCCAACCCAACTTCCTCTTGCCTGCTCACCTAGCCAAATGGAGTAAATCCAGTATGAGGCAGAATCAGTGGAAAAACTCTGGTAGTACTAATAACCAGAGCAGATCAACTCCTGCAAGGAAGAATGTGGCAGAGGCATCTGAAGATTCAACCCATAAAGAGATGGCCGAGATGACAGAAATTGAGTTCAGAATGTAGATAGTAAATAAGATTAATAGAATGGAAGAAAGGAAAGAGCTAGAATGGCAAGAAATTATATTGAAAAGTATCAAGAAATTTTTCAAAAGATGTCTCAAGAAATTATTCAAAAGATGACTCAAGAATTCAAAAACTTCAAAGATAAAATGATCAAAGATTTTGAAGCATTGAGGCAAGAGTTCGTAGCCCTCAAAGATTTGAAAAATATAGTTGAATCTCTTTGTAATAGAGTGGAACAAACTGAGGAGAGGATCTCTGACATTGAAGACAAAGCTTTTGAACAAGCCCAAGAGCACAAAAATGACAAGAAATGGAAAGCAAAATTGGATCTTTCTCTCAGAGAGCTGTGGGACAATTCAAAGAAAACTAATATTCACCTTATAGGAATCCCTGAAAATGACAAAGCTGCCTCACAAAACACAGAGGCTCTTCTTCATGAAATTTTGAAAGAGAGGGGAATTTTTTCAGACATGCCAAGAGATTCTGAAATTCAGATAGCAAATAGTTTCAGAACCCCATCACAACTCAACCTGAACAAGACATCCCCCAGGCACATCATAATTAACTTCATTAAAGTCAATATGAAAGAGAAAATTCCGAAAGCAGTTAGACGCAAGAAAATCATAACCTACAAAGGAAAGGGTATTAGAATGACTGCAGATCTTCTTGCTGAAATCTTTCAGGCTGGAAGAGGATGGTCAGCAACTTTTAATCTCCTAAAAGAAAACAACTTCCAACCCAGGATCCTATATCCAGCTAAACTGAGTTTCATCTATGATGGAGAAATTAAATACTTTAATGACATCCACATGTTGAAGAAATTTGCCATAAAAAAAAAAAAACAGCTCTGCAGGAAATTCTCAAACCAATCCTCCATGACAAAAGTAAACTCACCCAGAAACTTTTGATCAAATTCCAAATTACACAGTGGCAAAAGGATTAAAAATGTCTACTGGACTTCTAGCAACTCGAGGACCAATATCTCATCAGGTCTTTCAATAATTTAAATCAAAGGGAATGGGTTAAACTGCCTTTTAAAGAGGCACAGATTGGCTGATTGGATACAGAAACTCAGAACAGGTATCTGTTGTATCCAAGAAACACACATTACTTTACTTTAAAAGATAAATACAGCCTCAGGGTGAAGGGATGGTCATCTATATTCCAGGCAAATGGAAACCAGAAAAGAGCAGGTGTTGCAATTTGATTCACAGATACATTAGGGTGTTAACCAACAAAAATAATCAAAGATAAGGATGGCCATATTATACTTGTTAAGTGTAATACGCAAGATGATGAGATCTCAATTATCAATATCTATGCACCCAACCAGAATGCACCTCAATTTATAAGAGATACTCTAACAGGCATGAGCAACTTGATCTCTCCCAGCTTTATCATATACAGAGATTTTAACACTCCTTTGGCAGTGTCAGATAGATCGCCCAATATGAAGCTTAGCAAGGAAATTTTAGATTTAAATTTAACTATTCATCTTTTGGACCTAAC
>CAUYQV010061031.1:0-12435 GCA_963574575.1 Galagoides demidoff
ACCTCCAACTCCTGGGCTCAAGCGAGTCTCCTGCCTCCGCCTCCCAAGTAGCTGGGACCACAGGCGCCCGCCACAACGCCCGGCCATTTTTTGGTTGCAGCCATCATTGTTGTTTGACGGCCCGGGCTGGGGATTCGAACCTGCCACCTTAGGTGTACGTGGCTGGCGCCTTAGCCGATTGAGCCACAGGTGCCGAGCCAAAAGTTGTTGCTTCTTAAAGGAGAGAATGAACTAAAAGAAGCACAGGTTGATCTCTGAGGTCACAGAAAGGTTCTGTGTGTTGTTTACATGATAATTAACTGATTATAGAATTGTCGGAACTCACTAAATGTCATGTCTCCATTAAAGAAAACCCACACACAGAGGGAGACATCTCTGCATGCCAACTAGAAGGGCTAAAACAGACTGGCAGGAAGTGGCAGCGTGGATGAGCGTAAGATGGTGCAAACAGTTTGGAAAAATGTTTGGAGATTTCTTACAAAGCTCAATATACATTCTCCTCGTAACTCACCAATTCCACTTCTAGGAATTTATCTAAGAAAAGTGAAAAGTTAGGTGCACAAAGAGATTTGTACAATAATATTCATAGCAGCCTTTTTCATAATGGCCTCAGAACATAAATAACCTGGTATCTATTAATAGAAGAATGGAAAATCAAATTGCAGAATGTCCACACAACTCATGAAATACAACTCAGAGTGGAAAGGAATAGACTCAAGGCAACAGGGATGAATCTTAAAAGTATTATTTTGAGCAAAATAATTGTTGCACAAAGATGCATACTGTTAATTTAATTTATATGAAATGAATGAAAGGTAAAAAATTTACTACATAGTAATAGAAATAAAAAAAAAATGATTGCTTCTGGATTTGGGGAGTGTGTAATTAGTTGGAAAGGGGCAAGATGGAACTTTCCAGAGTGATGGGATTATTTTATATTTTGATTTTTGTGGTTAAAAAAAGTTATTCAGTGGTACTTGTTAAATCGTAGTAAGAAAAAATGTATACAGAACCATTGAGATAGGTATTTACAGGAAGAAATAATTGTCAAAACTCATTAGACTGAATACTTAAGTCCTGTGTGTTATGGTGTCCATAAACTATCTCAGTAAGAGAAAGTAGGAGCAGCCTGTCTTTGCACTGGTTGTTGAGTGCCCGCCTTGTGCCCAAACATTGCTAAGCCCTCAGACTAGAAGACAGTTCGGGTTTGATATTCTCTGCCTTCTTCTTTTATTTATTTATTTATTTATTTATTTTTATTTTATTATTTTTATTTGTATTTTATTTATTATTATTATTTTTTTTTTTTTTTGCAGTTTTGGCCGGGGCTGGGTTTGAATGCGCCACCTCTGGTATATGGGGCTGGCACCCTACTCCTTGAGCCACAGGCGCTGCCCCAATATTCTCTGCCTTCTTATCTGAATAGTTGTGCATGAAACCAGTTGTATCCCTTTCCTAAGGATGAAAGGTATCATTTCTACAAATCTCTGCTACATTGATAGTGAAAAGCTGTATGCTATAAACACTCTGTGAACCTGAAATGTTTGTATTTCCACCAGCTGTACAGTGAAACAAACTGTTGCTTATTTTCAGAGGAAATGGAAAATTGTGTGTATAAGGGAAGGTTTTATTTGGAATTCTGAATCTACCCAAACTTTATGGGTCTGAAAGCTTTGAGTTAAACCGCAGGGAGACCATGAGACTTGTTTTACTTTTTCACTTACTTCTCTTCGAGCAGCACTTGTTTACTGGAGACCGTTTGCTCTACCCTTCCCAGGATTATCCAAGACATGTTTTAAATAGTATATTACAGTGATTCTAAAGATGTGCGAGTTTTACAGACAGCTAAGAGATTGCTTTACTCAAAATAAAGCTTATTTTAAAATTCCATTTTGCCTTTGCAGAGCATTTTGCTTCAAAACTTACAGCAGTTTATAGTTCACAATGGGAGAAATACAAATGACCAGTAAACATATGACAGAAGAAAGCTATTTTATAATAAAAGAAAAGTAAATTAGGAATTAAATACAGTAGATCCTCCATAGCTGACCACCTCCTTAGGTTGACCTAGTTTTCATAGACGGGACGGGCACCACATGTACATATCAGTGCAGGAGGCCTCGTTCCTCATGGTCACCCCCTCCGTATGTTGGACAGTTTGTTACAGTCCCTTGGGTGATCACATACAGAGATTCCACTGTACTGTTTTGTCTTTCAAATTATCAAAGATTTTTAAAAGTGACATCATCCAGAGTTGGCTGGGCTGTAGCTTAGGTTCCTAGTGGAAACGCAAACTGGCACCATTCTGGGAAAGCAGTGTGGCCATGCGCTTCAGCTGCCTTTAAATATACGCAGCCCTTTCTTCGCAGGGTGCCGTGTCTAACAGGAACTCGGCCCCATCAGAACTGCACCAAAGGAGGAACATGTGTGTCGCTTTAGACCCAGAAGTTTCACTGCTAGAAATGTATTCTGAGGTAATAAACAGGGATGCATAAAAATATTGACCTATAAGTATATTGTATATTGGGACATCATTTATAACTTTTGAAATGAGAAGCAATCCACATATGCAACCATAAGAAATTGGTGAAGTAAATTATAGTTATTTCCATATAGTGAAAACTAGAATCCATAAGCTCCCATAAAAATCATGTTGTCAAACATTAAGTAGAGACATTTGGAAATGCTCATTGTATAATTTTCAATAAAAATCAGGATGCAAAAATTTACTGCAGAGTGATCTCAATTCTAGTTGTGTGGGCTTGGCACCTGTGGCTCCGGTGGCTAAGGCGCCAACCACATACATCTAAGGTCATGGGTTCAAATCTAGCCCGGTCCTGCCAAACAACAATGAAGGCTGCAACCAAAAAAAAATTTAGGTGCATCTGCACACTCATCCTCCTGTGTGTCTGCACACTCATGCTCCAGGGTGTCTGCATCTCATGCCCTGTGTGTCTGCATCTCATGCTCCTGTGTGTCTGCACACTCATGCTCCTGTGTGTCTACATCTCATGCTCCTGTTGGTCTGCACACTCATGCTTCTGTGTGTCTGCACAGTTTGCTCCTATGTGTCTGCACACTCATGCTCCTGTGTATCTGCATCTGATGCTCCTGTTTGTCTGTATCTGATGCTCCTGTGTGTCTGCATCTCATGCTCTTGTGTGTCTGCATCTCATGCTCCTGTGTGTCTGCACACTCATGTTCCCGTGTGTCTGCATCTCATGCTCCCATGTGTCTGCATCTCATGCTCCTGTGTGTCTGCATCTCATGCTCCCATGTGTCTGCATCTCATGCTCCCGTGTGTCTGCATCTCATGCTCCTGTATGTCTGCACACTCATGTTCCTGTGTGTCTGCATCTCATGCTCCCATGTGTCTGCACGCTCATGCTCCTGTGTGTCTGCACACTCATGCTCTTGTGTGTCTGCATCTCATGCTCCTGTGTGTCTTCATCTCATGCTCCAATGTGTCTGCACACTCATGCTCCTGTGTGTCTACATCTCATGCTCCTGTTGGTCTGCACACTCATGCTTCTGTGTGTCTGCACAGTCATGCTCCTATGTGTCTGCACACTCATGCTCCTGTGTGTCTGCATCTGATGCTCCTGTTTGTCTGTATCTGATGCTCCTGTGTGTCTGCATCTCATTCTCTTGTGTGTCTGCATCTCATTCTCATGTGTGCACACTCATGCTCCTGTGTCTGCATCTCATGCTCCTGTGTGTTTGCATCTGATGCTCCTGTTTGTCTGTATCTGATGCTCCTGTGTGTCTGCATCTCATGCTCCTGTGTGTCTGCACAGTCATGCTCCTGTGTGTCTGCATCTCATGCTCCTGTGTTTCTGCACACTCATGCTCCTGTGTGTCTGCATCTCATGCTGCTGTGTGTCTGCACACTCATGCTCCTGTGTGTCTACATCTCATGCTGCTGTGTGTCTGCACACTCATGCTCCTGTGTGTCTGCATCTCATGCTCCTGTGTGTCTGCATCTCATGCTCCTGTGTGTCTGCACACTCATGCTCCTGTGTCTGCAATCTTATGCTCCTGTGTATTTGCACACTCATGCTCCTGTGTGTTTGCACACTCATGGTCCTGTGTGTCTGCACACTCATGCTCCAAGCACATGCACACGTGACACCAGGTGGCATTAAATCAAGATGGTAAAAAGGCTCTTTCTGAATGATGAGATTCTCGATAATCTATAATCTTTCTTAAAGGTTTCTTTTCTCTGTTGAAGCAAAAAATTATTCAATGACACTTGCACGGTTAGGCAGACTTTATGCAGGAGCCACAGCAGAGAGGTGTTACAGTGGAAGAGAGACAGCATGCAGAGGGCCGGGTCATCAGGAGGAAACAGGGCGAAAGAGGGTATGGTGAACCTGACTTAACGGGATTCCTGTTGAAGACAGGCAGGGTGATGAGAAATCACCCTGGGATGGAGGAGGAAGAACCTGATCAGATATTGAAAGTGATCAAATATCATGGGCAGGGGTTCTTGCTAAATTGACTCAGTAGGACTCTTTGCTAACCTGGGTTTCACAAGTGCACACATGGGCTTAGGAAAAGGTGAAGGAAGGCTGACTAAAGTTTGGCCGAGCGAAGATGCTTTGTCAGCTTCCCCAAGGTTTGTTATGAAACTGGATTGCTTTCAATTTGTATTTTAATTTTTATAAGAAATCTATTAAAAGCTTTATAGTATATTGTAAAAATCTAGAACTATATAAAATAAAACAGTAAAGTTCTCAATCTACATCCAAACCATTTTATTTCTTTCTTTCTTTCTTTTTTTTTTTTTTTAGAGACAGAGTCTCACTTTATCAGCCTCCATAGAGTGCTGTGGCATCACAGCTCACAGCAGCCTCCAACTCCAGGGCGTAGGCAACTCTCTTGCCTCAGCCTCCCAACTAGCTGGGACTACAGGCACCCGCCACAAATCTGCCATGGCTGTTCGCATATAGGTGTTTATGCAGACACAGTTTTCATTTTTCTTGGGTAAACACCTAGGAGTGTGTAATAGTAGGTTCTCCAGAGGAACAGAAGCAACACACACAAAGACTGAGCATTCCTAGTCTAAAAATCCAAAATACTCCAACATCTAAAACTTTTGGGGCACTGATGCTTAAAGGTCATACTCAAAAGAAATGCTCACTGGAACATTTAGATTTCATATTTTTGGTGCAGAGGTGTTTCAGCCTGCACACACACACACACACACATACACACACACTCTCAGTCCTTAACACGGCTGAGTGACATTTCAAAGCCTCTAAGTTCAGCATCCACACTAGATGTGAAGGAGTTTGAATTTTTGCTGATCTTCCCTTCTTAAGATCCTCCATATTTGTGGTGGAATTCTCATGGTACGTTTTTTCAACAAATATTTATTACATACCCAGTATGTGCTAAGGACTGTAGCGGGACATGGAAACACAGGACGAGAGTCCACAAGTCTCCCATAGAATCGCCTTACATCGGAAAAATGGAAAATTGTAGCTAAATGAACCTCTATTTACAAAGTATTCATAACAAAAATTTACAAAATTAATTACAAAATTTTGTATTGCATACTTTGTAAATAGAGGTCCATTTAAACAATTTAAACCATTTTCCCCCCATGTATGGTGACTTAGGTGGCAACTTTGGGTCTCTGGCTATTCTAGTGGCCTTCTAGAAAACTGAAGAGTCATGATTTAGTGGTAAGTGTTAAAACAACATGCAAGTTCACCATAATCTAACATGTGAAACAGTCACTTGAGGAGCCAAATTACTAACGAAAATTTATTTTGTATATCTACAGAAATAATCAATGTTTCTGAGTTCTAGACAGATGTGCAGCCAGCAGGGAGCTGCCCAACCACATCAGTTTCCAGACTTCTTTTACCTAAACGAGAGATCCATGTGGGAAAGTAGGTTTTCAGGGGCCTCGATGCATATTCACACATGCCCTGGGGCCTCATGCTGATAAAATTTCATCTGTGAAAAATTTAATATATGTAATAATGCTCACTTAACAAGAAATCCAGTGTAATCTAACAGAAGTTACTAATTTAAGTTCCAGTGAGTATTCATCTTCAATTTTAAGAACACCAAAGTGTCTGACAGAAGAAAACAGTGGGTGAAGAACCAACCTAAGAACTGTGACATTAAGGCATTCTTTTTTTTAACTTAACCAACTGAGACTATGAAAAGTGGAACAAGGGGCCAGGCATGGTGGCTCACGCCTGTAAACCCAGCCAGCACTCTGGGACACCAAGGCAGGTGGATCCCCTAAGCTCACAGGTTTGAGACCAGCCTGAGCAAGAGCAGCAAGAGCAAGACCCCATCTCAAAAAATAGCCAGGCACTGTCCCAGCTACTCGGAAGGCTGAGGAAAGGGAATTGCTTGAGCCCAGAGTTTGAGGTTGCCATGAGCTGTGACACCACAGTACTCTACCCAGGGTGACAGAGGGAGAGTCTGTCTCAAAAAAAAAAAAAAAATTATTTCATGGAACAAATGTATTTTGTGGTAGATATAATTTGGATTTCACATTAACAGTTTTTTTTTTTTTTTATTGTGAGGGATTCACTGAGGGTACAAGATACCAGGTTACACTGATTGCATTTGTTAGGTAAAGTTCTTATAGTTGTGTCTTACCTCCAAAAGGTGTGCCACACACCAAGACCCCACCCCCCTCCCTCCTCTCTCTCTCTGCTCTCCCCTTCCCCCACCCCCCACCATGTACTAGGTCATTAATTGTCCTCATAGCAAAATTGAGTACATAGGATTCATGCTTCTGCATTCTTGTGATGTTTTAAGAAGAATAATGTGTTCCACTTCAATCCAGATTAAGACAAAGAATGTAAAGTCTCCATCTTTTTAATACCTGAATAGTATTCCATGATATACATATACCATAGCTTATTGATCCATTCCTCAGTTGGTGGGCATTTAGGCTGTTTCCACATTTTGGCAATTGTAAATTGAGCTATGATAAACAGTCTGGTGCAAGTGTCCTTATGGTAAAAGAATTTTTTTCCTTCTGGGTAGATGCCCAGTAATGGAATTGCAAGATTGAGGGCTCTGCATACTTCCTTCCAAAAAGGTTGTATTAGTTTGCATTCCCACTAGCCATGTAAAAGTGTTCCTTTGTCTCCATGTCCATGCCAGCATCTGCAGTTTTGAGATTTTTTATGTGGGCCATTCTTGCTGGGGTTAGATGATATCTCAGGGTAGTTTTGATTTGCATTTCTCTAATAATTAGGGATAATTTGCATTTTTTCATATGTTTGATAGCCACTCATCTGTCTTCTTTAGAGAAAGTTCTATTCATCTCTCTTGCCCATTGACGTATAGGATTGTTGGCTTTTTTCATGTGGATTAATTTGAGTTCTTTATAGATCCTAGTTATCAAGCTTTTGTCTGATTCAAAATACGCAAATATCCTTTCCCATGTGTAGGTCATCTATTTGCTTTGGTTGTTGTCTCCTTAGCTATACAAAAGCTTTTCAGTTTAGTTAAGTTCCATTTGATTTTTTTTGTTGTTGTTGCAATTGCCATAGAAGTCTTCTTCATAAAGTCTTTCCCCAGACCAATATTTTCCACTGTTTTTCCTATGTATTCTTTTAGGATATTTGTCATTTCATGCCTTAAATTTAAGTCTTTTATCCATCTTGAATCACTTTTTGTGAGTGGAGAAAGGTGTGGATTCAGTTTCAGTCTTCTACATGTGGATATCCAGTTCATCCAGCACCATTTATGGAATAGGGATTCATTCCCCCAGTGTCTGTTCTTGTTTGGCTTATCGAAGATTAGGTGGCTGTAAGATGTTAGTTTCATTTCCTGGTTTTCTATTTGATTCCAAATGTCTATGTCTTTATTTTTTGTGCCAATACCATGCTGTCTTGACCACTATGGCCTTGTAGTACAGCCTAAAGCCTGTAGGCTGATGCCCCTGGCTTTGTTATTATTACTAAGAACTGCCTTACCTATATGGGTTTTTTTCTGGTTCCATACAAAATTAAGAATCATTTTGCCAAGTCTTAAAAGTATGATGTTGGTATTTTAATAGGGATGTCATTGAATTACTAGATTGCTTTGGGAAGTATAGACATTTTAACAATGTTGATTCTTCCCAGCCATGAGCATGGTATGTTCTTCCATTTGTTAATATCCTCTGCTATTTCTTTTCTTAGGGTTTCATAATTTTCTTTATAGAGGTCCTTCATCTCTTTTGTTAGGTATATTTCTAGGTATTTCATTTTCTTTGAAGCTATGGTGAAGGGAGTTGTGTCTTTAATTAGCCTCTCATCTTGGCTGTTATTGATGTATACAAAGGCTACAGACTTGTGGACATTGATTTTATATCCTTACATTACCATAAGGATACATTACATTACTGTATTTTTTGATGACTTCCAGAAGTCTTGTGATTGAGTCCTTGGGGTTCTATAGGTATAAGATCATATCATCAGCAAAGAGGGGGAGTTTGACACCCTCTGCTTCCATTTGGATGCCCTTTATTTCCTTTTCTTGCCTGACTGTATTGGGTAGAACTTCCAGCACAATATTGAATAGTAGTGGTGATAAGGGACAACTTTGTCTGGTTCCAGTTCTAAGTGGAAAAGCTTTCAGTTTTACTCCATTCAGTATAATGTTACCTGTGGGTTCTCATAGATAGCTTTGATCAGTTTAAGAAATTTGCCACCTATGCACATACTCCTCAGTTTTCTAATTAGGAAAGGCTGCTGGTGGGTGGCACCTGTGGCTCAGTGGGTGGGGTGTCAGCACCATATACCAAGGATGGTGAGTTCAAAACTGGCCCCGGGCCAACTTGCAACAAAAAAATAGCCGGTTGTTGTGGCAGGTGCCTGTACTCCCAGCTACTCGGGAGGCTGAGGCAAGAGAATCACCTAAGCCCAGGAGTTGGAAGTTGCTGTGAGCCGTGTGATGCCATGGGACTCTACCGAGGGAGATAAAGTGAGACTATGTCTCTACAAAAAAAGAAAAGGATGCTGCAATTTATTGAATGCTTTTTCAGCATCTATTGAGAGGATCATATGGTCTTTGTTTTTGCTTCTGTTGATATGGTGAATAACATTTATGGACTTGCATATGTTAAACCAGCTTTGCATCCCTGAGGTGAAACCTACTTGATCATGATGTATGGCTTTTTTAATGATAAGCTGTAATCTACTGGGTAGGATTTTGTTGAGAATTTTTGCATCTATATTCATTAGTGAAATTGGTCTGAAATTCTCCTTTTTAGTTGGGTCTTTTCCTGGTTTTGGTATCAGGGTGATGTTTCCTTCATAGAACGTGTTGGGAAAGATTCCTTTCTCCTCAATTTTTTGGAATAATTTCTACAGTATGGGAATAAGCTCTTCTTTGAAGGTTTGATAGAATTCTGGTGTGAAGCCTTCCAGATCAGGGCATTTTTTTATTGAGAGGATTTTTTATTGTTTCAGTTATCTCAGTGCTTGAAATTGGTCTGTTCAGGAGCTCTATTTCTTCCTGGCTAAGTCTAGGGAGAGGGTGTGATTCCAAATATTGATCCATTTCCTTCACATTGTCATATTTCTGGGTATAGAGTTTCTGGTAGTATTCAGAGATAATCTTATATCTCTGTGGCATCAGTTGTTATTTCCCCTTTATCATTTCTGATTGAGGTTACTAGAGATTTTATTTTTCTATTTCTAGTTAGTCTGGCCAAAGGTTTGTCAATTTTACTTATTTTTTCAAAAAACTAACTCCTTATTTCATTAATTTTCTGAATGATTCTTTTGTTTTCAATTTCATTAATCTCTGATTTAATTTTGGATATTTCTTTTCTTCTACTGGATTTAGGCTTAGATTGTTCTCCTTTTTCCCATTCAGTGAGATGACTTGTAAATTTGTTGATGTGCTATCTTTCTGTTTTTTTGATGTAGGCATCTAAAGTGATAAATTTTCCTCTCAGGACTGGTTTTGCAGTACCCCTCAGGTTTTGGTAGCTTGTGTCTTCATTGCTGTTATGCTCAAGGAAGTTAATGATTTCCTCTTTTATTTCTTCCTGCACCCAAATATCATTCAGCATAAGGTTGTTTAATTTCCATGTTTTTGTGTGGGGTTGAATGTTTTTGTTGGAGTTGAATTCCACCTTTAATGCCTGTTGTCTGAAAAGATACAAGGTAAAATTTCAATTCTTTTAATTATGTTGAGGTTTGTTTCGTGTCCTAGGATATGATCAGTTTTGGAGAAGGTTCCATAGGCCAATGAGAAAAATGTATATTCTTTAGCTTTGGGATAGAGTATTCGATATACATCTATGAAGTTCTAGGAACTAATTTTCCTTATATCTTTGTTTAATTTCTGTTTAGAGAATCTGCCCAGCTCTGTAAGAGGAGTGTTAAAGTCCCCTGTTATTTTGGTGTTATAGGTTATCACATTGCTCAGACTAATTAAGGTCTGTTTTAAGAATCTGGGAGCATTTAAGTTGGGTGCATAAATATTTAGAATTGAAATGTCTTGTTGTATTTTTCCCTTGACCAATATGAAGTGACCATCTTTGTCTTTTTTGACTTTAGTTGCTTTAAATCCACATGTATCTGAACATAAGATTGTAGCCCCTCCTTTCTTCTGAATTCCATTTGCCTGAAAAATTGTCTTGCAACCCTTAACTCTGAGTTTTAATTTGTCTTTTGAGGTTAAGTGTATTTCCCACAAATGGAAGTGGATGGCTTGTGTTTTTAATCTAATCAGCTGATCTATGATTCTTTAGTAGGGAATTCAAGCCATTAACATTTATTGAGATAAGTGGTAAGTATGGTAGTGTTCTATTCAATGTATTTTGTGAAAGTCCACTGCTTCGTTTTATCTTTTGCATCATTGTGGAAGCTAGGTTTTATCCTTTAATTTCTGAGTGCTTACTTTGCTGGTGGTCCATTGTTATGGTCAGTGTGTAGAAAAGGTTGAAGTATTTCCTGTAGAGCTGGTCATGTTGTGGCAAATTTCCTCAATGTTTGCATATCAGTAAAAGATTTGATTTCTCTATTAATTTTAAAGCTTAGCTTAGTGGGATATAGAATTCTGGGCTGGAAATTGTTCTATTTAAGTAGATTAAAGGTAGATGACCATTATCTTCTGGTTTGAAAAGTTTCATGAGAGAAGTCTGCAGTCACTCTGATGGATTTGCTCCTGTAGATCAATTGGCACTTACTTCTGGTAGCTTGCAGAATCTTTTCTCTTGTCTTGACTTCCAGAGGTTCATCATCACAATATGTCTTGGAGAAGCTCTGTTAGAGTTGAGGTGATCTGGGGTCTGATATCCCTCTAAAAGGAGTATGTCAGAATCTTTGGTGATATTTGGGAAATTTTCATTTATAATATTCTCTAGTATGGCTTCCATTTCTCTGGGGCAGTGGTTCTCAACCTGTGGGTTGTGACCCCCTTGGGGGTGAAATGACCCTTTCACAGGGGTCACCTTAATACAGCCTGCATATCAGATATTTATATGATAATTTATAACAATAGCAAAATTACAGTTATGAAGTAGCAAGGAAAATAATTTTATGATTGGGGGTCACCATAACATGAGGAACTGTATTAAAGGTTTGAAACATTAAGAAAGTTGAGAACCACTGCTCTGGGGCATTCTTCTTCCCCTTCTGGGTTACCTATAACTCATATGTTTGAACACTTCATAAAGTCCCATAATTCTGTCAGTGAACATTCTGCTTTCTATCTCTTCTTTCCTGCTGTCTCTAACCATCTGAGTTATTTGGAGAGCTTTGTCCTCTACCTCTGAGATTCTTTCTTCTGCATGGTCTAATCTGTTGTTGATACTTTCTATTGTATCTTTAAGTTCCCTAATTGACTGCTTCAATTCCTTCAGCTCTGCTATATCCTCTCTATATTCTTCATACCATTCATCTCTTATTTGATTCTGTTTTTGGATTTCCTTTTGGTTATTTTTCACTTTGTAAGTAATTTCTTTCATTGTTTTCATCATCTGTATTTTAAATTCCCCTTCTGTCATTTCTAACATTTCTTTATAGGTGGAATGCTCTGCAGTAGCTACCTCATGGTCCCTCGGGCGGGGGGGGGGGGGCAGGGGGAGGAGTTGCTCTGGACTTGTTTTTCATGTGCCAGGATTTTTCTGCTGATTCTTCCTCATGAGTGTTTTCTTTTATCTGTTTCCTTGCCCTAATTTCCCTTTCACTTCCTCTTGCTTGTTAAGCTACCATGCCTCTGGTCTAAGATTTCTATGAGTCCTTTTGGTGCAGGACCAAAAGGATGAGAAGATTGAAGAGCAAGAAGGGAAAAAAAGATTAAAAAAAAAAGAAGAAGAAAGAAAGGAGATGGGGTGGGTAAAAGGGAATATTGGTGAAAAGAAGAGAGGCAGAAAAAGAGGGAGACAGGAGTAATAAACATGTACAGTAGGGTACTTTGACCCAATCTTAAAAACCCCCAAACTCTAGGGGTGCT
>CAUYQV010061032.1:0-33239 GCA_963574575.1 Galagoides demidoff
CTACACCCCTCAAACTGAAACTATGCCCCCTCCTGTATCTCCTTGCCTCTTCCAAAAGACCATCCAGTCACCTTCTCTAGAAAACATTTCCCCAGTTGCCCTTTCTTTCCCCAGGTCCATACCCTTTGCACATGCTGTTCCTTCTCTTTGGAACACCTTTGCTCCAGCTCTAAGGTCTATTATTCAGAGCATGGCTTAAATATAACTTCTTCTTCTCTCTCTCTTTTTTTTTTTTTTTGTAAAGACAGAGTCTCACTCTATTGCCCTAGGTAGAATGCTGTGTTATCACACAGCTCACAGCAACCTCCAACTCCTGGGCTTAGGCAATTTTCTTGCCTCAGCCTCCCGAGTAGCTGAGACTTTAGGCACCCACCACAATGTCCAGCTACTTTTTTGTTGCAGTTTGGCCCGGGGCCGGATGTGAAACTGCCACCCTCAGTATATGGGGTCAGCACCCTACCCACTGAGCCACAGGCACTGCCATTTTTTTTTTGTTTTTTTGAGACAGAGCCTCAAGCTGTCGCCTTGGGTAGAATGCCATGGCATCACAGATCACAGCAACCTTCAAATCCTGGGCTTAAGCGATTCTCTTGCCTCAGCCTCCCAAGTAACTGGGACTGCAGGCACCCACAACAGTGCCCAGGTAGTTTTTTTTTTTTTTTTTGCAGTTTTTGTCCAGGACTAGGTTTGAACCCACTACCTCAGCGTCTTACTCCTCTGAGCCACAGGTGCCATCCACCCGGCTAGTTTTTGGTTGTAGTTGTCCTTGTTGTTTGGCAGGCCTATTCTGGATTTGAACCAGCCAGCTCTGGTATATGTGACTGGTGCCTTAGCCACTCGAGCTATAGGCACTGAGCCATTAAATATAACTTCTTCCAGGACACCCCATCCCCTATGGTCCTGCAGTTCCCTATGCTCCTTCTAAACAGGTGGCAACACAGACGATTTTCTTGTTCACTGTGTAATCTGTTCTCATTATATAGTGAAGCCCCTGAGAATAGGAACCTCATCTGTCTGTGGCTCAGGAGAGCTCCATGTTATGTCCAGGGCCTCCCCTAGTGACTGGAACAGAGTGAACATTCAATAAATATTGGGCCTGACACAGTGGCTCTGTAATCCTAGCACTCTAGGAGGCCGGGGTGGGTGGATTGCTCCAGCTCAAGAGTTTGAGACCAGCCTGAGCAAGAGTGAGACCCTATCTCTACTAAAAATAGAAAAACTAGCCAAAAGTTGTGGTGCCTACCTATAATCACAGCTACTTAGGAGGCTGAGGCAAGAGGATCACTTGAACCCAAGTGTTTGAGGTTGTTGTGAGCTATGATGCCATTGTACTCTACCCAGGGTGACAGAGTGAGTGAGACTGTCTCAAAAAAGTAAAAAATGGGGTGGCGCCTGTGGCTCAAAGGAGTAAGGCACCTGCCCCATATGCCAGAGGTGGTGGGTTCAAACCCAGCCCCGGCCAAAAAAAATAAATAAAAAATAAAAAAAGAACAAAAACCAAATGCATGTCCAATAGATTCTTCCCAGCTGGGTCCACTCAGCCTTCTCAACTTCAGGTTTGAGGCACACACACAATGACATAAATAGAGAGCCACACAAACACAGTCAACACAGTCATACACACACAGAGCTACAAGTAGTGCACAGATGTGCAAGAGGCACATACACAAAGCTGAATTCATCTGCGCTCGTTCCATCTCTTTTGTGTCCTAGATGTGTGTTTACTTTCTTCTTTTGTGATATGGGCTTCCTGAGAACAAGAATTGTGTCCCTTTAACCAGCCTAGTACACGCTAAGTGTGGGTGACTTGCTTTCATCCAACTGGGAATCACAGGGGAAGTGTTCTATCTCTCTAGTCAGTTTGGGGGCCTGGGCCGGGGAGTGTCTCCCTTACCAGCCCAGGAGCTCTTGGGTCAGGCTGTCTCCTACATCTGACTCGCAGCTCTGGGGCATGGTTGAATCTCTCCTATGTACTAACTAGCCTTGGAGCCCTCAAGGATAGCATGGGTCTTCCCTGACTTGGTTCACCAGGAGCAGAACTGAGCTGATTGTCTCCTTCAGGATGGGGGGTTCCCTGACCTCTGTCCTCCCCTGCCACATGCCCACTACCCAGACCCTCCTACTCTTATATATCAATTAGGGTTGGGCTGGGCTGCTGGAGCTTTGGAGGTGGCAGCAACCCTAACAACAAACCACACTGTGAGAGGCTAGTCCTCTCACAGTGGGATCCCCTAGTATAGCATTCTCAACCTGTGGGTCATGACACCAATGACCCTTTCACAGGGGTCACCTAAGACCATCCTGCATATCAGATATTTGCATTACAATTCATAACAGTGGCAAAATTACAGTTATGAAGTATCAAGGAAAATAATTTTATAGTTGGGGGTCACCACAACATAAGGAACTGTATTAAAGGGTCACGGCATTAGGAAGGTTGAGAACCACTGCCCTCATAGGTGGCAGGATCAGAGAGGCTCCAGCAGAGATGACCAGGCTTGTCTCAGTATACTTTGGCAACTAATTCATGGACCAATCCACTCACCGAACCAGTCTAGAGTCCCTGGGCCTGGCCTTGCAGCTCTTTATGCCTAGAGTGTCTTTTAGTTCTCTCATCAATCCTATGAGGTAAATGTGATCATTACCCCATTTATAGATGAGGAAATCGAGGTTCAGGGAAGAATGACTTGCTGTACACATGGCTGTCAAGTAGCAGAGCTGGACTGACCACTGCATAGGTCACCTCCCCTCTAAGTTTGGATATAAGATTCTACAGAAAGAGAAGGGGAAGCCCAATTTCTGGCTTGGAGCCAGGATGGTGGTGGCTCCTGAGACAGGGACAGTCAAAAGAAAGAAGTGCCTGGTGGGGAGACTGGGAGTGGTCAGGAGGAGCAGGTTTCCTGCGAGGCAGGCAGCCAGCCAGGATAGGTGGGAGGTAGGTTCCAGGCTCCCCGATTCCTGGCAGAGCATCCCCTCTCCACTTGCCTCCCCACTCGGCTCCTGGCACTGGGGCCTTGGGTTCAAGTCCTATTCACCATCTATCCCTCTCTAGGCCTTACTTTGTCCATTAGAGAAGCAAGGGCACACACCTGTTGAGGTCAGCCCCTTGGAGTCCTGCTCCTTTAAGACCTTCCCCAGAAGAGGGCGTGGCCCTGGCTACAGGTGAGTGCTGTTGCCACATCAGCCGGCCGAGCCCCGCCCCCGCCCCCGCCTCAGGTGGGAGGGAGGCCTCAGAGGCCCCAGAGCACGGTGGGAAGTGGGCGGGGCGAGAGGCGGAGCCTAGTTCGCTGGAGAGGCGGGGAATTCCTCAGTGGGGTGGGTGTACCTGACTGAGCGAGCCTCTGTGTGTTCCAGAGTGTACAGGCGTGTACAAAATGAGTGCGTGCTTTATGAGGATGTGAGTTTGTGTGTAAGAATGTAAGAATGCACGAATTCCTTTGAGCACTTCCTTGTGTGTGCCTTTGTGCCTGTGTGGTGTCCCTGGATGTGCAGAAGTGTGAATGTGTCTGTATCTCCAGGGTGACTTTGTGTGCCCAGGTAGATGGTCCGTGTGACTCTGCGGATCACCAACAGCGTCCTATCAGAATAAGTCTGAACCTTTGTGAGTCCACAACTAGCAATGCCCCTCCAACTGACCCCTGGATGATGAAGGCATAAAGCCTGCCCCACTATCAGAAAAGCCCAGCCCCTGTCCATGCATTCCCTTCCTGGTGACTCACTGACTGCCGTGTCCTCCTGCCTCCCACCCCCAGAGTCTCCATGCCCCTCTCTTGCCCAGCTTGCTTTCTCCCTGCTAGTGGGGAGGCTCTGAAACCAGCAAAAGGGGAATTTCAAATTATTTGCTAAGAATCTTCTATTGTACCCCCACTTGACAGATGAAATCACAAGGCTTAATGCACTGCACTGACTTGCTGCAGGTCACACAGCATGCGCCTGTGTTTGATTCCATTAGTCCTTTTTTTTTTTTTTTTGAGATGGAGTCTCATTCTTTTGCCCCAGGCAAGAGTGCCTTGGCGCTGGCTCAGCTCCTGTAGCTCAAAAGGCTAAGGTACATACACCAGAGCAGGCAGTTTCGAATCCAGATCGGGCCTACCAAACAACAATGACAACTACAGCCAAAAAATAGCTGGGCACTGTGGCAGGCGCCTGAGGTCCCAGCTACTTGGGAGGCTGAGGCAAGAGGATCGCTTAAGCCCAGGAGTTGGAGGTTACTGTGAGCTGTACTCACAGCACTCTACCCAGGGTGACAGCTTGAGTCTCTGTCTCAAAAAAAAAAGAGAGTGCCATGGCTTTATGGCTCACAGCCACCTCAAACTCCTGGTCTGAAGCAATACTCTTGCCTCAGCCTCCAGAGTAGCTGGGACTACAGGCATACACCACCATGCCCAGCTTGTTTTTTTATTTTTAGTAGAGACAGGGTCTCACTTTTGCTCAGGCTGGTCTCAAACTCTTGAGTTTAAGCAATCTACCTGCCTTGGACTTACAGAGTGCTAGGATTTATAGGCATGAGCACTGTGCCACTAGGCTTTTTTATTTTTACTTTTTTAGAGACACGCTCTTGCTCTGTTGCCATGATGGAGTACAGCAGTATGATCATAGCTCACTGCTGCCTTGAACTTCTGTGCTTAAGTGATCATCTCAACTCATCCTCCCAAATAGCTGAAACTAAAGGTGTGCACCATCTCATCTGGCTAATTTTTGGTTGCAGCCATCATCGTTGTTTGGCAGGCCCGGGCTGGGGATATGAACCCACCACCTTGGGTGTACGTGGCTGGCGCCTTAGCCAATTGAGCCACAGGTGCCGAGCCCAAATTCTCATTTGATGCACATCATTCCAAAGTTGATTTTTAGGTGGCCAGATGATAAATCCAAGCTTTGACCACAGTTTTTGATAAATCATATGTTCTTATTTTCTTCCTACTTCAATAATTTTTTTCTTCTAATTCTCTTCACTGCAACCTCCATATCCTTGGATGCTAAGGTTTACTTCTTCAGTAGGCTTTGTATTGCTTTTTGCCTTCTGTAAATAAAATATGAACCCCATGAGGATAAAGAGTTATGTCTGTTCTATTTATTTTTGTATCCTCAGCATTTAGCACATTTTGTGATATCTAATATATGCCCAAGAAATATTTTTGATGTAATGAATGAAGGAAAGTAGTGAATGGGTTGGCTTCAGGATAATGTTATTTGGGGAAGGAAACATGTGATAACATGTTATCTCATGCTTACTCCTGTTCTTGTTACAATTGCTTTTTATTTTGTTTTTTTAGGTAGCCATCTATGTTTGTTTTATATTGTTTAAAAGAATTTTCCCAGGGATTAGTAAGAAAATATATAAATGAAATATTGTCATGTGGTTTTGAATTTTCTTAAACTACATATATCAACCATGGAATGAATGGCATATAAATTAAATGCATGATTAAATAGCAATGTACACCAACTCTAGGGTGACACTCATTATGCCCTGACCTATACGGAACATTTGAAGAATGTCAGAACAAGCAGGTGAAGGTTTAATAACTAAACTTTCTCTAAAGTGTTGTCATTATCTCTTGTCATATTTAAAACAAGGACAATTTTTTTTTTTTGCAGTTTTTGGCCAGGGCTGGGTTTGACCCCACCACCTCCAGCATATGGGGCCAGCACCCTACTCCTTTGAGCCACAGGTACCACCCAAATAGGGACAAATTTTTAAGTAGTTAATTTCTAAATACTTTCAAAAGCAAAACAAGTCAAAGGCATCTTCTTAATATTAGAGTGAAGTTTACTAAAAGGATAAATGTTGGTATGTCTATATCTATTTTTAGCTAGATATAAAAGCTAGACATACACCTTTCCTTGAGAGTGTAAATTCTTCCAATTGATTTGACTTCACAATCTAGAGAGGTTGGGTATCATATTTTGTGAGAATCCTGGGGATTTGAACTAAATTTAATATGTCTCACGATTATTGATTTGGTAAAAGATGAATATGGTTATACATTTCACTTATTTTTGTTATTTACTTATTGATTTTATCAAATATTAGTCTTCATGGCTCTAAAAAATTAAACAAAATTCATATTTTAGAATAAACAGCCCATTTTCTTGTTGCTATTAGATGTCCTCCAGTTTTCTTTTTATTTTTCCCATATGCTATATAATAGCTAAGTATACTTTGTGGGATCACAAATCAAAAATTAGACGGAAGAACGTCACTTGGATTTGCTTAGCATGTTAGAAAATATATCAACTCTTAAGTTTGGAAAAGGTAGCAAAATAACTGGTAAGAATGAAAATATCATTTAAAAACTCATCCTTAATGAAACTTAGAAACAAGGAACTTCAGGATGTAATTTCATTGTTGTAGTTTAGCTGCAATTATATTTTAGACAGGGTTAAACTCCTGCAAATTTCTACTTCCAATTGGGGGCAGTATATTATTTCAAAGTTTGTTGCCTATAGTTACTTCTAGACTTCTACAGACCAAAGATCAGCTTGACATAAGGTTATAGTTGACTAAGCATAACAATGAGCTTGAGTATAAGTGAAATGCCCTTATGGTTACGAGCAAGAATGACCCACCTTTTCTGACATTTACTGCCTTCTATGGTTTTGCAAACCTTTCTTCTCTGCTGGGTTTCTTTGCAGCAGATTCAGAGTAAAATTTCCCAAGTGATTATTTCTTTTTTGAACTGATACTATAAAAGAGCAACTATTTTTTTTTTTAAGTGCTGTGAGTTTTTAACACACAGGCAATGCTGAAAACATAAATGTCTCTGCAGAAGTCATCTTCTCATGCCCTTTATTGGTATATACCAGCATCCCAGGAAATGTAAATAATAGAAGGGCAGTAAAGACTTTAGACATTCTCAAAGCAAAAATGCACCCTGCTAGCGACTTGTTTTCTATGTTATTGAAGAATAAGACTAAGTGGAGAAAAGGCATGCAGAGACACAGGCAGTCTTAGAATTTAACATAGAATAAAACAGAATAGTCAGACAAGATGATAAAATATTAACGGACATACTAGAACTTACAATTTATTTCTTAAATGACAGCTACTTCTTTTTGATAATTTTTATCTCAATGGCAGATAACTAAATAGAATTTCTTCTTAACATTAAGACATTACTACACACATAGATGTATTTTCATAGATGCTCCAATGTCCATAACATTAATTATAAATATCTTGCATAAAATTAATGTTGTGTGTGGTATGTGATTAGAAATGATACGAAATATTAGGTTTAAATTGACTTATATATCATTTTTCATATTATTTTGTATAATTTTTAAGGGGAAACCTGTATTGTTATTGATCTAAATTTAAATACATTAATAGAGTTAAACAGTTAGATACGTATGATACAGGGTTCCCCTGTTCAGAGCTGGACAGGGACTCTTCTCTCCAGTTTCTAGACCTGGGCAACAAGGACTCTTCCAGAGTGCATTCTCTGGACTGAAGCCGGGTAAGAGAAAAGCAGCCTGATTGGTAACATATGTAGGCAGTCTCTCCTGGAGTGGAACACATGTACCTTGCTGCCTCACCTGGGATAGGGACCTGTTGGACCTTATTCACTTGCTAATTATTTTCTGACTGCTGCCTCCTTCCCCGCCATGTGACATATTTTAGACATGCATTCCCCAGGCTGCCTTCCTCACAAACAGTATGTGAACCCTTAGACTAAAGGCCCACAGGGGCTTCCCACTTCATTCTCCACACCCTCTACTGCCCAAGGTTCTGTTGCCCTTCTTTCCCTAACCTATTTCCATCCTAGTCAATACATTCTGACCTTTTGCTTATCCACATGATCCATGATTCCATTCTTCAAATCTTAAGATCAAGAGAAATTCTGGCAACAGAAAGACAAAAGTCCACTCCCTTTACCCTTCTTTATGGTTGGAGTCATTGCCCAGAAGCAATCACATTTAATCATGTATTTCTGCTCTTAATACTTTTAGTTGTCACCTCGTCTCTAAATAGTATGCAAATTCTACTTTTATTCATTTATCAGAGTTAGAGATCACTGATATTTTTCCATAACATCTCTAATTATGATGACACTATTTTTGCAATGATCACTTCAGGAATGTGAGACCACATACCACAAGTTCCATTATTTGCACTATCAATCATAAGAAAATATATTTTTTCCCATTTTGTAGAATAAAAATGAAAATACTGCTACCTTTCCTCCCATCTGTAACCCCTTCCATATTTCTATCTCTAGAAAAATAAAGAAAAAAACAACTTTTATATTCTCAACAAGGACTTCTTTACATCTATTAATGATAATAGCTGAGTATTTTGTGATTCATCTTTAAAATTAAAAAATGTTATAAACCTATGAAAATTTAAAAAAAATTATGATGCAAATATTTAATGCGCCAAGTGGTTTCTTATGACAATGTTTTATTACCAGGGTTCTAATCCAAACCAGTTATTCACTCAAATCAATGTTTTCCTGGCATCAATTTTAAATTGATTCTTTTTTCTTACATTCCTTTAATTCAAATGTATGCTATGATTTCATTTGTTTATATTTTCTTTATAACTTTTTCTTCTTTATCCCTCCAGAAACTTTTCTTTTTCATTTATCCTGTATCTTTATAACCCATAACCCTGCAATATTTTTGTATTCAATTTTTTCTAACTTCTTGTCAAGTCATTGTACTTAGATAACCATTGTGCAGCTTGAAAATACACTTTTCTATATTATAAGCTTATGCTCAAGCTGTTTGTCTGGAAATTCTCTTTGTTGCTCATCTGGAACTTCCCCCCATAGTTCTGCTGATTCTTCGATCCATATCATTCTCCTTTTATCCTTCACCTTTCATTTAACTGGACTAATCTCTAACAGAATATACTGAGGGCGGTAAATACTTTGGAGGCAATATTTTTGAGTTTTTCTTTATTTGAAATATCTTTGTTCTATAGTCACGCTTGACTGATAAGTTGATTACACAGAGAATGCATAGTTGAAACTATCTTCTTAAGTTCTGAAAAGGTATTATTCTTTCTTAATTTAGCTTTTAAAGGTTTCATACAGTCTTATTTTCATTTGTTTATGTTGTTAGAATTTCTTTCTGCAGTTGGTCCTTGTTCTTGGATTCGAAGGATGAAAACCCAGGTACCACAAAGATCAGTGGCAAGATAGGATTTATTAGATAGAATGGAATAGAAGAAAGGAAATGCACCAGTGCCTCTGGCAGAAGGGAGAAGACTCAAGTGGGAAATCCCCAGTCAATCTTTCATCTAGGGCAGTAGTTCTCAACCTTCCTAAAGCCTCCTAATGCCACGACCCTTTAATACAATTCCTCATGTTGGGTGACCCCCAACCGTAAAATTATTTTCATTGATACTTCATAACCGTAATTTTGTTATGAATCGTAATATAAATGTCTGATATGCAGGATGTATTTTCATTGTTACAAAGGGGTTGCAACCCACAGGTTGACAACCTCTGATCTAAGGGCTTTATACTGTTTTGGGAATTACATTTGGCCAGGACTTGACAAACTTCAATGTTGATTACTGATTGAGTGAAGATATTAACAAATGAATGCAGTTCCTTTAGGTGTGAAGACAGAGTGGCAGGAGGTCCTGTACAGAAGGGGTCTAGCTCACATGAAATTCTGGAAAATCTGCTTTTTTCCTGTTTTGCTTGTATTCAGAGAGTACAGTTTGGATAGAAAGAGTCTCTTTGTTTAGACCTGGAGAATGGGGAATTTCTGACTAGCTTTCAATAGGGAAAACCTTGTATCAGTAGGTGACTAGGTTTTCCTTTAAAAAGACTTGTTTCTCATTTTTCCTAATATTTAAGATTCACAATTTTTGTTTGTTTGTTTGTTTGTTTAGAGCCAGAATTTTACTTTGTCACCCTCAGTAGAGTGCAGTGGTGTCACAGCTCACAGCAACCTCCAGCTCTTAGGCTTAGGTGATTCTCTTGCCTCAGCCTCCCAAGTAGCTGGGACTAAAGACACCCACCACAATGCCTGGCTATTTTTGTTGTTGTTGCAGTTTTACCAGGGCCAGGTTTAAACCTGCCACCCTTGGTATATGGGGCCAGCACCCTACTCACTGAGCCACAGGCGCTGCCCAAGATTCACAATGTTTTGAAGTTTCCCCTCCCACTCCTGCTAATTCTGAACAAAACCTTTCAGGAATATCAATGTTAAGATTTGTACCCATTCCAATAATATGCCATTTTAACACATTATTTTTGATAAGTTCTTCCTCTCCATTTTCTCTATTCAATTTTTCTTTACCCTTTAATATTCAATTGCTGCATCTCCTATACAATTTCTCTATGGCACTTATCTTTTATCAAATATTTTCTTTCTTTTATTTTTGATTATTTATTTTGGTCATCTTTAATTTTTGTGCTCTGAATTTTCTATTGATTTTTTCCTTATTATTAGCAGTAAAACTTTCCTTTAATTTCTACTTCTTCTGGAATTGGGCTGTTTTCTTGTTATATGAATCCAAAATATATTTAAAACTTTTTAAAGACAATAATTAAAAGCTATTTTTTGATCTATTTGCTCAATTCAAATTTTAATATTTTTCTCAATACACTAACAATAAACTCAGAATTCCTTCCATCTCTCCTTCCCTCCCTCCTTCTTTCTTCCTTCTTTTCCTTTTTTTAAATGGGTCTTTCTCTGTCATATTGCAGGCATTCTGTATTAGTATATCAAATTATCCAGAGATATTTTTGTGAATGACATTCTATAAATTTTAAATATGTAAAAAAGTATTTGTTGATTAGCTGTCTTTGAATTTAGTTAAGTAAATGGGGAGGTAGCAATGACAAGTAAGGAACATGTGTGTTTCAGGACCCCAAATTTTGTCCTTTGGACATCTGTGCTTTTCTATTAGCTCTTCCAGTTCTATATGAAAGAGCTCTATAGCTGCTATGTGAGCCAAAGTTAATGCTTGCTCCTGTGTTTCAGTGTCTCCCCTTGTTCCTTCAGGCCTACAGGTGACCCAGTGATTACAGTTCTTTGCTGTTGCTAGACAGAAGTACTTCAGTGGTTTCCATGAATCCTTCCCATATCTTTGAAATCAGTACCTTCATTACATTTTCTACCATTACTCTGGTGGCATGTGAGATAAGTTTCAAAAGAGCTGCCTTAATTTTACTACAATAACTAAGCAAAATTTTTAAGGCAAGGACCTTTGTTTTTGATATTGCTATTTAATTTTTGGATTTGGTGTTAAATATCTGTCTACAAGCCATTCTATGATACAGTCATTCAATTTATCCCCCATTTCCAACTTTACTGGTTTATTTTCCTCTCTAGAACACATGTGTTTTCTCAGAACAGATGCTTTAAGTTGTTCTGAGATATTTACTCCACCTGGAGATCAGGCCTTTTGGCAACTTTTTCACACTTGCTTCTATAATAATTATTTTGGGGGAGGGTAGACAGGAGGAGAATAAATAATTGTTATTTCTTCTATTTGTCTTACTGAGCCGAAGATTTATTTTCCCCAGCTTGCTTTAAATACAGATGTAGAATATCATTTAGATATTTCTACTTACTAAAAAATATGAAATGTTTATAAGTTATAAAATTTAATCTTTATAAAAATGTATACTTGGGGAATTTGTATATCTACTACATAGTTCTTATTATTAACAATTTGTATTAGTTTTTCCTTTGTCCTTACAGTGTTTCTTATTGCAAAAATAAACAAACATTTATTACACTCAAATACAAACATCTGTATCGTTGGTTGTGTCTCTTTAATTTTATTTTACTGAACCATCTTTGAAATCATTTTCTATCATATTTTAGGTTTTACTTGATTTCCTTTTATATGTTAAAGCTTCAGTATTCTATCGTATAGATATACTATATTTTATTCAGCCTTTTCCTTATTGATGAGTATTTGAGCTGTTTACAATATTTTTCTGCTATAAAATAAAGTGGTAGTAGAAGGTGTGTAATTGCAGAATAGATTACTAGAAGTAAAATTTCTGGATGAAATTTTAAATGGTCTCATAAAGAAAGATAATCTTGTTAGATATCACATTCATCTGCAAGATTTGTATGATTTTTTAACTCTCACAGACTCTTGAATATGGTGTACTGTCCAACTTTTGGATTTGTGTCAATCTGATAAATAGGCAATGGCATTTCAATATAAAAGTCACAAATGGTGCTGCGCTTGCTGGTTCACACTTGCAATCCTAGCATTCTGGGAGGCTGAGGCTGGTGGATCACCTAAGCTCAGGAGTTCGATACCAGCCTGAGCAAGAACAAGACATTCTTTCTACTAACAATAGAAAAAAACAGCCAGACATTGTGCTGGGCACCTGTGGTCCCAACTACTCAGGAATCTCAGGGAAGGGGATCACTTTAGCTCAAGACTTTGAGATTGCTGTAAGCTATGGTGCCAGGGCACTCCACCCAGGGCAGAGAGTGAGATTCTGTTTCAAAAAAAAGAAAAAAGTCATATGAGTGAGACTGGAGTAGTTTTCTTTTTTTTTTTCCATTTTTTCTTTTTTTGGCCAGGGCTGGGCTTGAGCCTGCCACCTCTGGTACGGGGCTGCCTTTGAGCTACAGGCACTGCCTGAGCCTAGAGTAGTTTTCATACTTTAAGGTTCATAAGAGTAATAATAAAATGATAAGTAAAAAACAAATCATATATAAAGCAAATTATTAAAATTGAAGGTGGTAATAAGTTTTTATGTATATCATTAAATGACAAAATCTTTAGAGTAAAAAATGATTCTTAGCCTTTTTTTTGAATATTTTTTAAGAATGTAATGATCACTACAGATTCTTCCTTGGTAATATGCAGCAGATACAATCAGAAAGAAAACTAGTGTTTTTTACAAAATATTATTTATTTAATCTATGAAAATATCTATAGATTTTTTGATAAAATTCGAAAATATTTATGATTCTATTAAACCTCTATGTAGACATTTAGTTGCTTTTGTTCAGATACTTCTACCTATGTATAAATAAGCTTCTTATGGGCAATCAATTTACTTCCTAGGGAGAGATTCTGTCACTGCCCTGCCCCAGGAGGCTCCAATCGTCTCATACCAGTCACACCCTAGAATGCCTCTTCCTTACCTGTCAACTTCCTCAGGGTCCATATGACCAGACTACCTTCTAAACTTCAAAGGATTCTAGCAAACAACAGTCATGCTCAAACCTGTACAACCTTGCTTTTGTTTTCTCGGGGCCTGCCTAAATATGCAAAAAAATGACAGGTAGTATTCAATAAGTATACTTCAATTTAAGAATTGGTAAATATTTAAGTGATGTAATTCGTTACCATTAAAATTTTAAATTTATCATTAAATAATTTCAATTCGTCTTAGCAAGTGTGAACCACCAAGGACTGGAAAGCATATACTTTCACATATAAAATTTGTGAAAAAGTAATTTCAGTGAATATGTATTAAATACAAATGTATATCATTTATTAAACAAATGTTTGACTAGCTTCTATAATATGTTTGTGTGCTAGAATCTGGATATAGACAATGAACAAAACAGATATGATCTATGCCTTTCTTGACCTTAAGATATATGTAAAAGACATACCACAAATAGGTGAAAAAAAGACTACTTACAAAAAAACTATTTATGATAAAGGAAATTAATATTATAAATTAAAAGAAATAAAAATGCAGATTATATTGATTAGGGAGACTATAAACGCTATTGAATTTTTTTTTTTTTTGACGGGCTGGGTTTGAACCTGCCGCCTCCAGCATATGGGGCTGGTGCCCTACCCTTTGAGCCACAGGCACTGCCCAATGCTATTGAACTTTGAAATGGTATGTTACAAAAGAATATTTAACTTACACAGACATTATCTAAGAAGTCGATCAAAATTATTAAATCTCTTTTGAGCTTGCTTATGTAAAAAATAAAGTTAACAAATATATACAAGTCTAGGAGTGAAAACACAACCTAGTTAAAATGCAAAAAGTTTAGAATTGTTTATTATGGTTTACTACTAATTTTAAAAATTAGATGTAATAATCTTCTAGCAAAACATAAATTGCCAAAAAATACTGAAAAAAAATTCTTGAAAGAATTACAGTAACAGAGGTCCTTAGAAAAATGATTAAGAGTTTTATGAAAACTGGTCCTAGAAGAGATTTTTTTCTAATTTCTACTTAATTATAAAAAACAGATATTCCCAAAGTTATTTAAACTTCCTGATCATAGGAAAGAATTGAAACTTCCTCTGTTCATGTTTTCAAGTACATGACTACATTTTTTTTAAGTCAGCAAAAGAAAAGAGAAAAACTTATGGTTTGATTTCAATAATAAATATCAACATGTGAATATAAAATGATTATTTATGAATGACATCCTAGGAATCAAAGATGACTTCATATCTGGAAACAACAAAATTTGTTATAGTATGTATATATACATACATATAGCCATAAAAACATGTCCCAATCCTTGGTAAACTCAACCATTACAAAGTTGATAATTCATAATTAATAGGAAAAAGCTAAAAATAGTAGTGGTACTGAGATATAAAAGCTAAATTTAAAGTGAAAAAAATGTATATAACATCTAGGAAAGTAGAATGATGGTAACCCAGGGTTAGAGGTGGGAGATGGGGGGAGATGTTGATTAAAGGGTAGAAATTTTCATTTAATAGGAGGGATAAGGTTAAGACATTCACTATATGAAATATGGATTACTATAACATAGTTAATACCAATGCATTGTATCTTCAAAAATGCAAATGAGTGGATATAAACTATTTTCCCCACAAAAATAATAGAGATGTGAGGTAATGCATACAGTATTTAGCTAGACTTAGGCAATGCACAATGTAGATACACTTTATAACATCATGTTGTAGATAATAAATACATAGAATTTTATCTGTCAATTTAGACATGTAAAATAATAAACTTAAAAAATTGGGAAGTAAATTTAACAAGAAAATCAGAGAAACAATATTAAGAACACATTTAAGTATCATTGAAGTATCTATTATAGAAGAATATCTAAATAAACAAAAGATAAAACTTGCTCTGGTAAGTGGAAACTTTAAACATAAAATTGCCAAATTTTCCAAACATGTGCTGTTGTGTATATTTGTTTATGTGTATTCAGCACTATTGTGATTATAACATGCAATATAGATTTGTCTTGTTTCATTTGTTTTTAATGCTGTTTTGACCTAGATTTTAGGCTCTGGCTAGAAAACTGCAAATTCCTCTTCTTGAGCAGCTGATTAAGTGCAGACTCCAACAGTCTCCCTCAGGGCTTTCATACCCTGTGTCACTATTCGCTGGTCCTAACCGCCCCAGGGCCAGGTACCTAACAACTAGACTAGAGAAAACCCTTATGCCTAGAAGCATAACTATTCAAATTAGCCAACACACAGAGATCCTTTGAAATACTAGCTGATCCCACAGGGCTTGCCACACATAAGATACCTGGATTCAGCCCTCTGCGACCAGTGGCAGGTTTCTCATTTGGAGTTGTAAATAGCAAAGAGTTGTAGCTTTCATGTATGCTGATGTCTCTGTGTTCTGTTGGGCCATTAAAGGAATCCTTAAATATCTGGTAACAGGAATAGGATAGTTTGGCCATAATCACCTACCCTTGCATAGTTGGTGTGGGGGGCTGGTTCCCAACTGCCATGAGGGCGGCTGGGGTTCTACTGCTGCCTGCTGGTGAGTTTGCTCCTCAGCCTTGCCATTTGCTGCTGTGTCAGCCCTGATTGCCACGTCTCTCCTTCACCAAATATCCTTGGCTTTGGAATATTCAAAATGAGCAATGAGAATTGGCTAAACTCTAAGGGACTGATAACTAAAGGCAGACAGGGGGCTAACTGAGTGGTCCCAAAAAGAGGCGGCTAGAGCTCTCCGATTGCAATCTCCAGATCCTTCAGAGGTGTAGTGGAAAACCTTGCAATGGAAGGCAGGTACTTACCTGGCAGGCCACAGAAAGTCAACATTTTTCCTATAGTTCTCGCATTATCAAATGGAAACAAAAAATTGTGGCTTTAGGCTGCTAGAAGCTGAAAAGATAGGAATGAGTGGATGTTAGGAAAGCCCTCCTTACGGGCAAATGTGAACCAGTACCAGAAAGTGATGTCAATCTCCAACTCTGGGCTGTGGGTTCAATTGCCTCTTTCTGTGCCATTCTGAAGTTCATAGTCCATACACAGTATTATAGAGGAAAATGCCCGTAGTAATCCTGTGCCAGAGAAAAGAAGTTAATTCTGATCTAACTTAAACACTCATTGCAGGGAGGTCTCTAATCCTGACAGTACTGATTTCTTACTGTCTAGAAGAGAAATGTGTAAATATGATCAGGGTAAAGAGAACCACACTCTGCCCCTCCTCCAACAATATAAACTCAACGATCAGACAAAAACAGTTTAAAAATACTTAGGCCTTTTGTTACTACAGGGGCCCATGGTGAACATATCTTGCTCTACAAGATCTTGCTCTTATTCTGTAAACCTATCTTTCTCTTTCTCCTTTCTAATCCTCAATAAACTTCATTTTATGCTTACAATAAATAAATAACTTAGATATAGATTAAGAAATAAAATAGTGTACATGCATATAATATTTACATATGATTGTTATTAAATTGAAGCAGAGGTCCATCATTTCTCCCAATTAGAAATCCAAAATTTGCTAAAATAATTTATATACTAAAAGATAAAAAATGTGCAATTGGCTTTTATGCTATAATATAAGTCCTAAATTAACTTTAATACTTGCTCAAATGCAACAATTGGCAAAGCTTCAGGTACTTAATCAATACTGGAGTTCTAATTACAGTTATACTTTGTAATCACAGTAAATTAAACATTATACTCCCTATGATATTAGGACAATAACTTAAAATATAGAAATGTAGGTAAGCCTTACTTTCACTTTAGCCTGCCTAAATTTCCCCTAGTATCCATTGCCCAAAATATCCCATAGTGGGCATAAGAGCTCTGACACAGTGAATAATAAATTAAATTAAATTAAGTGTTGGACACTTACAAATGTTCTTGATAAAATGAGACCCTATAAATCCCCAGGTAAAATAGTTAATTTGACCCACTATAAATTAAAACAAAGCCTTCAAAAATCAAGATGTATTATTTAAGACCCAATTAATAAATGGTATGATTCTCCCCACTGCTTCTCTACTTGCCAGTCTAATGTTTGCTTAAACCTAAAAATGAAATAAATTGTGAAAGGAAGCCTCTTGGTAGTCTGCTACAAACTTAATGCTGTGATCCCATCCATTAAGTGCCCTGTTGTTGTGTAATTTAGCCTTTTAATGCTTTATTCATTCTTTCCACCTGACCTGAACTTCAGGAGCTAGGCACAGTATAATTTCTATGTAATTTTTAGAGTGGCCACCAGGCTTTTAGAAACCTGGGCTATGAAGGCCGGGGCCATTGTTGGATGACCCCAGGGTGAGGGGCAATCCAAATCTAGGGATAATGTCAGTGAGATGGTGTTTTGCCACTGTCGGGACTGTTTCTTTCTTGCATGGGAATGCTTCAGGCCATCCTGAAAAGGTGTTAATTAATACTAGGAGGTACTTGTACCTATACCATCCTGGCTTGGTCTCAGTGAAGTTGAGTTCCCAATGTTCTCCTGGGTTGGTTCCCGGAGATTTACTTTATTACAGGGGAGGCACCTGGTGGCTGCATCTTTAGTCCATTTACAGAGATAGGAGATGTACAGGTATCTGGAGATGCTGTGGTGTAGCTAGTTAACAAGTTTTCTTCTTTGATGCTCCCAGGAAGGAGGGCAAATGAGCCCATCCCCGAGGCCTGCTAGATAGTCCTGGTGTCTATACCGATGAGTGTGGTAACAGGCAATTCAGAAGGACTGGAAGAATGTGGAGGGGCCCACTGGTTTTAGGGTCCTTGAGAGTGGGGCCCCTGGTTGACTTGCATTAGGGTAGTCCCTTTGGAGACCTGCACCACCACTGGTGACTGGGGTCTTGCCAGTCCTGGGGGTTGTCCTCAGTCCAGACCTGGGCTGTTAGGCACCATCAGGATGGCTCCAGTCATTCTGAAGGAGTCAGTGGCACAGAATCTTTGCAACAGGCCTTAACCCAGCAAGGGGCGTGGGCAGTCAGGCATGACCAGGGAGCAGGTGAAAATGCTCCTACCCTGGCGTGGGTGATAGTGCTCCTACCCAAGTCTGTCATAGGCAGTAGTCCAAAGGACAGCTATCATGGGCTCCCAAGTGCCTAGGGGAAGAGAACTCTGACCCCCTCCTTTAGTTAGCGTTCTCTTCATTTAAAATTCTGGCTGTCTGTGCCTTGGCTGCTTTCTAGGGACCCTCATTTTTCCAGTGTCCCAGTTTCTTGCAATAGGCACATTGATTTGGCTTCAGCTTCTAGGTGAGGGGTTTAGAATCTTTGCCTGGTGGAGTTCCCTGGGCTCAGGAGTGTTCCTGTAGGGTGGCTATAATGACTTTGGCTGTCTGTTTGGTGGTGGCTATGTCCCCAGGCTCCCAGTTGTAGAAAGCCCCCTGGGCTACTTCCACCAAGTCAATGAGATTTTCCCCTTCGAATTCCTCTAGTTTTTGCAGTTTCTTTCTAACATCCAGGGATGTCTGAGCAACATAGGCCAGGGATTCTGGATTAATAGGAATATAGATTCTATAGCTTTTAACAGCCTTTCCAGAGAAGCCGCAGGGCTTTCTGTGGCTCCCTGAACAACCTCAGTAACTTTGGATAAATTGATAGGCTCTTTAATAGCCTTCCAGAGGCCCTGTCTTGGAAGCTGGTTGTACCGAGGTGGAGTCTGCTAACCTTCATTAGAGTTAGGATCCCATGGGTGCTGGTCTCCCGGAAATTGAGCTTTTAACGGCAACATGGGTGCTGGGCTGTCCATCAGGTCTTAAAACAACTTTTCTGGGTGCCTTCAGGGTATATTTGTACTCCTCGGAGGTGAGTGGGGTGGGGGCTATAGCGTGACTCAGGAAGGTTCGGAATTTGTCCACTAGGGGTTGTAGGAGGGCCAAAATGGATGGAACTATTCTAGATAGAAGGGCTCTGTACCCTAGAGGCAAATCACTCCCTAAAGGGGCAAACAAAGGAAAACTCACTGGAAAAAAGGGCAAGTCTACAAACCTACAAAAAGTGGTTTAAAAAAGAATACCTCTGCTAAAGAAAACAGAAAAATGGGTAAAATTACAATGGAAAAATATAGATAAATCTTGGTTAACCAGGGTCAAGCATATGTAAATCCTGTCACAAATTCTCTTTTTATTTAACCTGCACAGACAATCTACTAACTTTCACAGACTCTCTACAACACTCTAAATGTTCTTCAACGTTTGCCCTGCTTTTATTCATTCTGTTCCAGGACAAAAGTTATCACACAAGATTCTTCTTTTACATAGTACCTACACAGGATTCTTTCCTTGAACATTGCCAAGCCAGTCTCCTTTCCCTTACTCTTAAAAATCCACTCTCCTTTCTAATTTCTCCTACTCTCAAATCCTCACTTCCCAGAAATCAGGATTTCAGTTTACTATACCATTAGTGACACCAGCTAAAAGTAGATGTTAAAGTGGCTCACCTCCGGGGTGGTGATTGTCAGCTGGTCTCCTGGGGGCTTCAGGTACTCTGGAAATCCTGGGATGTCTCCAAGGGGCACTTCCCCTCTGAGGGACCATAGCCCTCCAGAGGCCGCCCAAGGATTGGCAGAACTTGTGTCAACTTGTTAATTGACTTTGTAACTTGACAACTTTAATTCTAGCAGCAAAAAAGGGGAACAGTAAAAAAGGGCAGTTTTAAAAAGAGGAATAGGGTAAAATTAACCAGAGCAGTACTTCTTTGACTATTAACCAAAGACATAAAATCGTGGAAAATAAAAGGATGGGACAGATGGACAGAGAAACAAATGCTAGTCAGGCATAGAGCCATGCCTGACCCTCACTTAGGTGCCTTCCCAGCCACATCCTGGAAGGAATGGAAACTCTATCTTGGCATAGGTGGGGAGGTATAAACCCCACTCCAGGTTGCCCCAGTGGCCTACCACTAAGCTGTAAAATAAAGCCATGGAACCACAGGTGGAGGCC
This sequence comes from Galagoides demidoff, assembly GCA_963574575.1. NCBI lineage: Eukaryota > Metazoa > Chordata > Mammalia > Primates > Galagidae > Galagoides > Galagoides demidoff. The sequence continues at coordinate 20,058 of CAUYQV010061032.1, forward strand.
CTCTCAGACTCTGTAGCCACAAAAGGCTGTGGAGCCACATTTAAACTCTTTCACTCACTCATTCACTCACTCACTTATACAGAACATAGGACGTACAGAACAAAGGATGTACAAAACATAAAATATGCAAAAAACTTAAAATACTTCAAACCAAGAGCAGTTCCGAACTTTAAATAATCTTTCAGACTTCTGAAGACTGCAGGCACCAAGGTTACACGTTACCAGGACAATTACCAGTGAGATAGGGAGACATCTCTCCACTGCCTTGGGAATGGGCATCTCAGGCTGCATCCAGCGAAGGCTATTGTTCCCTCAGGACTCTCTAGAGATGCAGGCAGACAGGATAGGCAGGCAGAATATAGGTAGGCAATCAGATATACTGATGGAAAATTTGGGAAACTGTGCCTCAAACCCACAACATCCGAGGGCCCTGGGGCAGAAAGAACGTCTCTCCGAGGCCTCCCCTTGGTGCCATCGGCCAGTAGTGGGCCCAGGTGGGGGTCCGATGTATCTCGCTGGGGCCTCCAGATGTTGTAATTCACTTAGCAGAGAGAAAAAGTTGGACCCCATTTCTGATGCAATAATCAATATGAATTTATTATAAATTTGATACACCTGCACAGGGGGTTGTTTCCTCTGAAAAGCAAACACCACCATATTGTAATTTCAAGGGGGTTATATACTGTTATCTTTGATGAAGCAAGCAAGCTTGTACAAAAGATAAATCATTGTGATTAGTACAGCTTAGCACAGCTCAGGGGTCACAAGGTAAGGGGTACATTCATTCAGGTGGGGGTACATATTACCTCATGGGTCATAAAGTACATTGACTCATGGATCACAAGATGGGAGTCACATATTTCAAAGGGGTGCAAAGCAGGGGTACATAGTTCAACATAAGTTGAAAAAGTTTCCAAAGAACTTGGGACTTTCTACCAAAGGCTTTTCCCTGACATCAACTCCTTCCTGCATACTTCCTTATCTTTAGTCCTCTTCCCTGAATTCTATCTCCCCACTCTTACAGATGCTAGGACTAAAAGGCTCAAGAGAAGTTTCTTTTCCTAAATATGGGTCAGGGGGCTTGTTTATCACAGGGAGGTCATTCACCACACTGTAACCAATGCCTAACATTATTAAAATTACTAACTCAATCCAATCACTCAGTGATATGAAATATATTGTTGTTATACATTTGGCTAATACATTCTGCTCAGTCCTTGTTTCAATAGCTTCTCAATCACTGTTTGCATTCATCTCTGAAAAGAAGCAATTCACCTTTAAGAGACTACACATAGAGTAGACCTTCCTTTCTCTTCTTTGTTTCATGGATGCTTGACTAACTCACATCTTACATAAAATTTTTAAAACCCTCTCATTGCCCTTTCTTATATTTCAAGTGGAGTACATCTCTTTATCTCAACTCCATGCAAATAAATATTATAGATGAGGCATTTTAATAACTCTCCCTTTACTTTAATTTTTTAAAGTTTATCCCTATCCCATAAAGAGTGGAGGCCAGCCCTAGGACATGTACTCTCTTGAGATCCATTTATCATAAATCATTCCGTTGTTCTGATACCCCATGTCATATGTCAACATTTTGAATCTAAATTTCCACAACCCAAAATACTTTCTTCAATATTAGGTTATAAGAAGTAGATAATTAATCCATACTCTTTCTCTAATTCTCTCTAAAAAATCAGAATTAGCATTCTAGGGTAATTCTGTCAGTGTAACTACCCAAAAGAATATTTAAAAAATTTGACTAGGGGAATAAAAAAAAATCATATTCAGAGACTTAATAAAAAGTATCACATTCAATATTGATAAACCAGATAACTTGTCTTCGGTAATAATACAGGTCAGGGGAAAATTAACATTGGACTGCAAAAGAACACCAAGTGCAGCTTTACCCATTCTGCTGATTATTATTGGTCTTATTACTATTGGGTTTAGCACTTTCATTGGTTTCAATTCAGAGACCTAAACTTTATGGTAACCCACTGTTTCAACTAAACTTCAGAAATACTGAGATTGTCATGTCATTGAATTTGACTAATGCATGATCTGCAGTCCCAAACCTCACTGGTCTGTCCACCACCATTTAAGAGTACAGAAGAGTGTTGATTAGTTCTGGTGCTAAAATGTCATTGGCAAAAATGGTGAGATGAACATCAGTGGATTTTTAAGGTACAAATGAAATGGTAGTAGATGAAGTGATAAATGATGTCATATTATACAGATATTCATCATTTCTTTGTGTTAGGAACATTTCATTTCCACACTTTTAGTTATTTTAAAGTATAGTAGAACCTTTCTAATTGACCATCCCCCCCCTTAATTTGATCTAATCTTCATAGCCTAGACATGCACTACATGTATGTGTCAGTACAGAAGGCCTAGATTCTTATGTTAACCATCTTCATATGTTTACCAGTTTGTTATGGTATCTTGGGTGGTCAACTTGATGAATGTCCCCTTCATCTAAGGCTGAAGACAAACCCCATTTTCTGGGCTCAAACAGGCTTATAAACCAGCTTGATCAAAAGTATCATCTAAGCCACCACTCCTGGAGAGGAGTGGATTGCCCCAAATAGAACCACACTCATACACCTGGCCAGTTTTAAAATTAACTTCTGCCCACAGGGTCTTGTCATCAAGCAGTTATTCCATCTCCCCAAAACCCCAAGTCTGCAGGGTAGGAAATGCTACATATAAACCCTCAAGCAGAGAGCCAAAGCGAGCTAACCTGCTAGGTGCCCCCTCCACTATGCCAGAGACTTTCTTTCTTTTCTCTTATTTCTAATAAAAATCTGTCTTTTGCTTACATGTTGTGAATTCATTTATCAAATTTCCAAGATCAAGAATCTGGAGGAGAGATTCTAGTAACCAACTTACAGAGGTTCCATATACTTATTGTTGATACCCCAGCTATTTGATTAATTCACATTGTTTGCCTATATCGAAACATCACACATACCCTATAAAGATACCCAGCTATTGGCCAGGTGAGGTGGCTCATGCCTGTACTCCTAGCACTCTGGGAGGCCAAGGTGGGTGGATTGCTTGAGCTCACAGGTTTGAGAACAGCCTAAGCAAGAATGAGACCCTCATTTCTACTAAAAATGAAAAACTGAGGCAAGAGGATGGCTTGAGCCCAAGAGTTTGAGGTTGCTGAGAGCTATGATACCACAGTATTCTACCAAAGACCACAAAGTGAGACTCTGTCTCAAAAAAAAAAAAAAAAGATATGGAACTATTATGTACCCAGAATAATTAAAAACTTTAAGAAAAGAAAGAATATATAGACTTCGCATGTCACTTAACTTTTTTTGAGAATTTTGTGAAGAAAAACAGTAAAAATCTTGGAGAAAAATTTGAGCTTCAAAGGAAGGTTTTCTTAAATGGTGTGATGTTTGTTTAAATATGTATGTAGTTAGAAATGATATCCTATATTGTAGGGACTAATGCTGTAGGAGAAAATAGGACTAATAGAGGATCAGGGTCCTTTGTAAGGAGAGAGAGGTGCCAACCAGAGTGCTCATTTTCTGTGTTGGAAGAGCTTCTAAGAAGAGGAAGGTAGCTCCTTCCATTCTTAGAGAAAAGGAAAGAATGAGAAATATGTATAGATAAATGTATATAATTAAATTTGAGGGCAGAAAAATGGGCAATGTTAATTTCTCAAAGACATAAGGAAGTAAATCATTAACAGGATGTATGTTTGTGGATAGAGTTTGAGATGAGAGATGGAAGTTAGGATATCCAAAAGCTCTGACAGTGTTAAGTATATTTTTGATATGTGCTATCCTACTGGGAATGTCTCCCCAAATCCATATAAGGCCCATACAATAATTTTATAAAATTATGTAGTGAGATGGAGTTAAAAGTGCTTTCCATATTAATTATTGCTTTTTGTCAAAGAAGGCATGTTGTCTCTGTATTGAGTAAATATAAAATTAAAAATTTGATTTTTCACATGTTACCCATGTGGCAGCAAATGTTAAGAGATGTATATGGAGATGTTGAATAATTTTAATTTGTCAAAGTATTTAATGCTAAGATATGTATGGACCATATGTATGAGATTTAAGTTTCCAGAAGTTTGGGGAAAACTTATTATAAACTTTAATTATAATAAAATCTGTCATTTTCTCTTCACATATACACATGAAAGCTAAAATCTTCAAGTCACTTCCATTATGAAGAATACTCCGTGCAATTCTTCACTTTAGAAAGATGAATCTTTGAATATGCAGGTCTCATTTGCATTAAAATACAGTCATCTGCATTGCTATTTTTGCCAGCCTAACTATCAAAAGTGCATCATACTGAATGGCTATTATAAAAAAAAAAATATGTCAATTTGAGGGCATAAGCTTTGTTTAGTTTTAATAGATTTATATCCCTGATGCCTCAACTTCAATACTAGATTCTATGCCAATTTTGGATCAATTTATACTGATAAAAGTATACAGACTAATACAAAAATAATTTTTATAGTAATTTAATTCATTGCCAACTTGTAGGGAATCTATAGTAAAAGTTTGGGATCATTCATATCCAAATAACACAAAATAATACATTAGACTGTTTTCCAGTACTTAGCTCTCTAGGAAGGAATTTTCAAAGCACATTGGCAACAGACTAGAATTCACACAGGATTATGCAGTCTGAGAGCATACAAGTGTGAACTCATATGGCGCTGACATGCAAGTTATTGAGTTAACAAAATCATAACTGCATAAAGAATAGGTGAAAGAGATGAATTAATGGAAACACTTATACAGCAGAGGTTTTAAACACTTATGACACAAAAGGTGTGAATTTTTTCAGAAATATTTAAAATATATATAGTGGTTCTGGTAATAATCTCTTTTAAAACTATTATGACTTGAAAGTTGGCATATTTCTTCCAGGTTATGGGCAATTATTTTTCATATTTTGTGAGCATCTAGTACACGCCAGTCACTTTAGGCACTGGGTGTGCAGTGGTCAAAAAGAAGGGCAAATTGTCTTTCTTTATAGACCCTCTAATCGAGTGTGGCACTCAAAATGAACCAGCAAATACATCTCTCAGGTGATGACAAGCATGATAGGAGGATTGACACCGTCCCAGGGAATAGGGAGTGACACCCGAGCACATCCATCAAGTGCTTAACAGCAAACCTGGAAAGGTGCACAGAGCTGGAAACTGTTGGCAGCAATCTGGGTTTGCTTTACTTTGAAGTTCTACCAAGTTGTTTTGTTAACTGAATAGTTGAATTAACTGCATAGTGAAAAGCAGGTACATCAGGAAAAAAAATATTTTCCAATTATATTATCTTATTGCAATTGAAGGGTCAAAGATTAATTAACCTATTTTTATAGCTGAACTTTTCTTATGACGCTGATATTCTCAATAACTATTATAACTTTTACAGTATTTAAGAGAGTAAAAACTACATATTTCATATAAGACAAACTAGCTTAGTTCTTAAAAGGAGTCTTTCTTTTGGGTCTCAATGTAATATATTGAAAGCAATTTTATGGCAGTTGGGCCTTTCTGAGCAGCCTAAGTGTTTAAAATATATCACCTCAAGGCACAAACTCCCCATTCTCTCAGGTGGGCAAATGGGAGTGGGTTGTCAGCCTCACATTCACTTAGGAAAAAATAATTAATCTTAAAATTAGGTAATTTTATGTTAAAATAATAAAAACTGTAAGAAATTGTCACAAACTGATATATCAAACAATATGTTTCCATAGACACCAATACAAATATATTATTTCTGGATAGGGAAAAAGTGAGAGAGAAAGAGAGAGGAGAAAAAAGAGAGATAGTGATGTAAGTTCCTTCCCAGCTCAGGACTGCACACATTTTCTGGGCCTGAGGAAGCTCACAGCCAGTTTGCATTTTGGTTAATTATTTTCGTCTGGGCTGCCACTCCTGGGAAGGGTGGAACACCCAGGTGGGACAACATTCCCATACAAGGGTGGTTTGAGTGTTTGTTTGTTTATTGAGACAAAAATCTCACTTTGCTGCCCTCAGTACAATGCCAGGGCATCAGAGCTCACAGCAATCCTCTTGCCCCTCAGCCTCTGGAGTAGCTGGGCCTCAGGTGTGTACCACCAGGGAGGGCTAATTTTTCCATTTTTAGCAGATACAGGGTCTCACTCTTGCTCAGGCTGGTCTCAAATGTCTGAGTTTAAGCAATATACCTGCCTCGGCCTCCTAAAGCTCTAGGATTACAGATGTGAGCCACCATGCCCAGCCCAGAAGGGCGGTTTAAAAATTAACTTCTGTCTGCCGGTCCCTGGTGCCAAGTGGTAGTGACATATTTTAGACATACATTCCATCTCCCCAAACCCCCTGCTTGAGTGTAGGGAGTGGAAAGCTGCATGTAAACTCCTAGACAGAGAACTGAAATGGGTTACTCACTGGCAACTCTCCTCCACTGCACCCACCCCCAAAGCTTTCCTCTCCCCTTACTCTTATCTCTATCTACTAGAACCCGTCTCTTCCATTACTCATGGTGGTTTATGAATTCAATCTTTGACCTGGCAGAAAGATTTTGGCTACTATAGAAAAGGAAGAGAAGAAGGGAGCAAGAAATAGATAAAAAGATGAGCCAGAGAGAAAGAAAAAGACAGACAGTGAGAAGGAAAAAGAGTAGTTTTCCCTTTAATATTATCACAGAAAATAATTCATGCTTTCTAGTCACTCTTCATCTTGAAAACGAGTGGAGGTTATTTGATTATAAGACAATTATCTACTGAATTCGTTTAAATTACATGCTTTTCAAAGAAAAATTCCATTATGGCTTGGAAAGTTTTGTATATGTCTGTTAATCTGTAGTAAAATCAACGCTGAAATCTTCGTGTCTTTCTTATATATAGTATTTTTCTGAGAGGGAACAAAATTGCCTCCCAGAGATATCCTCTTCCTAATTCCTTAAGATTGTTAATATGATATTGTACAATGCAAAAGTGACTTTGCAGATGTATGATTAAGAATTTAGAGACAAGTGGATTATCCTGGATTATCTTGATGGGCCCAGTCTGATCACATGGGTCCTTAAATGCTGAGCACACTTTTTACTGTGCTGACAATGGAAGAATGATCAGAGAGATGCAATGTTGCTGCCTTTGATGACAGAGGAAGGGAGCCAAGAGTTGCGAAATGTGAGTGGTTTCTAGAATCTTGAAAAGGCAAAAAAAAAAATTAGGATTCTACCTAGCTCCTTTAGTAAAGAACATAGCCCTGCTGACGCCTTGATTTTCACCCAGAAAGACTCAGGTCAGGCATCTAATCTTGCTCTTGCAGAAAACAATACATTTGTGATGCTTTTTAAAGCACGAACACTTGGCAATTAGTTGCAGCAGTTGTAGGAAGCTAATACATAGTGGGAGGTTACTGCTCAAAATTAAGGGGATGGTTTATATTTTTCACATTGTCATGGGATTACATGGATAGTACTTAGTAAAATATATTACTGCTTCTCTAGAAAGATGGGAAATTCCTTTCCGAATTAATATGATTTATATTATTTATTTACTCATGATCCTTTACAAATTAAGAAAAATGCAACTGTAATGAAAATACATGTACTTTAGTAGGATTATGCCAGGGAAAGAAGGAATATATTTTCATGTAATCCCATTACTAGGTTTTAAGTGGTTCATCACTCATTTCTTGTTTAAAGATCATTTAGAACACAGTAAAATTTGTGTTTATTTATTTTTTTTGATTCAAGGTTTTGCTCTGTCAATTGAAGAGTTAAAGTAAAATTCAATCAAAAAATTATTTGGGGTGGTCTATTTCTATAATTTTTTGTGCTATTAAATTTAATTGGAAGCAGTAAGAATGATGGCATTTATGCTAGATATGAACAAATAAGGTGAAAAGTTCAATTATGAAGCATGTCTTGAAATTCCAAGTAAATTACTCAAATATGGCTACACCTATTTGCTACTCAAAGTTAACCTAGACAATGATTATATATTTAAATTCTAGCTGATATTATTAATTTCTCCTAGGGAAACAATAAATTCTTATTTAGTAACTATAAGTATAAATATAAACATAGCTCTGAGGTAATGTTTGTGTTTCTGATTATTATGTGTTGAAATGTTTTTATGAAAGAAAACACTAATAAACTTGGATCTGCCCCCCTCCCCTTATAATCTAGTCATCAGCCATTTGTAAAATGATGCTCAGGCAAAAGTCAATTCAGCTAAGTATCAGAAGAGAAAAACAGAATATGTAGAGAAACAGGCCAAAATTATTGTAATTTGAAGACTGGTGAAATATCTAGAAGAGAGTGCTGCATATAATTGACCAGAATGGATTTTGCATCATTTCAATAGAGATTCTTTGGACAGAAAAGTATGCTAAAGAAATGAGGTATAAAAAACCTTAACTGTAATCGTGAGAAATACAAATGTCTTGTCAAAATGCAGTTTAAAAATGAAACTCTGAGACAAGCAAAGGAGACAGAAGATTCGTTATTATGGACCAATTTTCAGTGTGGAAAGAGATAAAACTAAAAGCACCAAGGTAAATATTTTTGATAATCAAGTTAATTTGGAATCAGAATTATAGAATTATATAAAAGTACCTCTTTACCTTCTGTATGTAAATGTGGTTGGAACACCTACCAAGATTGAAGGACCCTGGACAAAATTATAGAGAAAAAGAGGTCTTCTTAACTGCTACGTATGTAGTAGTGAAGGAAACCCCTGACAGTAATGAACAATCTTGCTCCTAATCTTTTAGAGAACTTTAACTCTTTTAAAAATAAAGCATATACTCAGGTATCCCTAATGGTGCCTCACCATCTGGCTATCATTCTGCTTGTTTTTTGTCTCACTCTGATTCCAGAATTTATTGATTCAGACTCAGGACTACTCTTGAAGTTAGGCAAGTGCCGCTTGCCGTTATGTCAGTAGATGTTCCAAACTGAACATGGTTCCATAAGGCAAGGAGCAAAGAGAGAATATGAGCAGAGACTTTAAAATATACGTTTTCTGTACATGAGTGAAGCATAAATATACAGGGGAGTATCAGGGGGAAAAAGTCCAACCACATGAACAACTTTTTGATGTAAGTGTCACGGATAAAATTATTGTTGGAAAAAATGTTGATGAAGCATCTCTGAAGACTAAAAGAAGCAAAACTGTTCTTTCAGAGATTTATTAGTAAAATGTGCATTGATATCAACTGGACATATCTAACAAGCTTCCCACAGACTGACAAACAAATTTCTCTGGGATTAGGCCATATGGTTCTCTTGAAAGTAAGTATAATAAGCACAATATATTTTAAGTTATACTTTTTGGATTTCTTCAAAATTATGGTGTAACATATAATAACTCATATAACTCAGAGTCTTGGTGAGATATATTCTAAGAAATAGCTATTCTGTGTTGCTACGTTCAGAAGAAAATATCAGTATGTTTGAATACAAGGCAGAGAACCAAGTCTTTGAATTCTTCCTTAACCAGATTAGGTGCCAGCCCATCAGCATAACCCCTCAGGTGCCCATCCTCAGTTCCATTATTTCTCTCTGGGTTCAACACACATTCCTGGTAAAAGACAAAAACAAATATAAAGCAATCTCGCTAAAACTTCCCACTCTGCCCCGACTGCTTGGCACCGTATTCATGCTGATAGGACTCACTGTAAATTACTAAACATTTCTACTAGGTGTTTATTTTCACAATTAACACTACTACATTTCCCTGGTTTGTTTACTTCTCATCCTTTTAGATGATTGCTTTATACTTTTCTTTCCTCAAAGTTTTTAACACTTTCATTCTCACTGTTATCTTACAATTCTCCTGTTTCACAGAGAAAACAGAGGCATTCAGAAATGAGCTTCCTTACTTGTACAAATGAACGACTATGAAGAGGAGAAATGCGTAATGTGTGTAAGGTCACATCACTGGTACACAGCTGAGTCATGACTTGACCCAGGCAGTTTGAGGCCAAATTCAATCTTCAATACTACATTCAAGTAATGTGTTGTTGACTGAGTTTCTCAGATGACTCAATTTTCATTTCCAAAACTCTTAGGAGTCTGTTTCCAAACTGTTAGGAAGTAGGTCTCATTTTTTATCAAATTAGAAGGTTAGCTACTGGTAAGAACAAACACACACACACACACACACACACAAAAAAAAAAAAAAACAAACCAAAACCTGGGTGATGCAATACAATGCGAGGTTTGGTTTATTCCAGTTTTGCTGAGGATAGAATGACTATGCTGACACCTAAAAAGAAAGGAAGTCAGGCATGCAATAGGTAGGCATTGATGCTGAAGACAGAGGGCTGGCAAGTTCAAGGGCTGATAGGATAAGAGTACTGGAATACTGGGGGATGGAGAGAAAGGCCAGAGTGGCTGCAGAGTAATGAGAAAGGAGAAGAGAACTTCAAGATAAACTTGAAGAAGTTAGAAATGGAGTTACTTAGAGCCTTGTGTACCCTAGGGAAGAAATTTGGATTTTATCCTGACTTAGTTAGAGACAGTAGACAATTTTTGAGCCATGAAAAGCAATAACCTGATTTACTTTTCTTAAACATAACTTTAGCTTCCATATGGAGAATCAGTGAATGGAATAGAAGAACAGAAATACAACTTTGAAAGCTGCGAAAAAGTTTAAGCAAGTGGTGCATGTCTTAGACTTTTCAGGGGCTATAACAAATACCATGCATTGGGTGAATTATAAACAATAGAAATTTATTCTCACCGTTCTAGAGGTGAGAAGTGCAAGATCAAGGTGCCTGCAGAATAGGTGCCCCCTTGCCCAGAGACAGCTGTCTTCCCATTCTGACTTCATATGGTAGAACAGGGTAGGGCTGTCTCTGGGGCCCTTATTTGAGGGCACAATCTCTTACTTAAGGGCTCTTTCCCCATGAACTAATCACCACTCAAAAGCCCCACCTCCTAATACTATCAACATAGGGGTTAAGATCTCAACCTAGAAATTTGGGGGAAACACAAATGCTCAGACCATGGCAGTGGACTAAGCAGGAGTTAGTAAAAGGGGAAGGGAAGCAGATCAACATGGGATGTGCTACACATGTGTGTCCTCTAAGACTTCCAGACACACTTCTTGATATTTTTTTTTTTAATTGACTATACCCCAAAGGCTTCTACAGTAAAAGTGGAAGGAAAGAAGGTTAAGTGTCACAACAAGTGCAAAGGGAATGCCCCTAGTAGAATGCAGAGATCTTTTGTCATGCTGACTCTATTGTTGAATTATAATTCACTATTATTGTTTGGGCTTCTGCAGTATCATGCTTATCCCACAGGGTTAAAAACGGAACATAACAGAGTAGACAAACAGGTTAAAAAAATGAAGTGTTAGTTCTAGAGCAAGAGCTCTTTTTGGAGATAGTTCATGTTTGAAATATGAGCACAATTAAAAAAAACTGCATACCTTTATATCACTCTATTTTTTATAGTGTTTCAACATCTGAAATGAATAAATCACCAGTAAATATAGAAAATAGACTGTTTATTTTAGTTTATGGCTTTGCGCAGGTAAAAGAACGTCAATATTTGAATTTATCTTTTGAATAATATAAATAACCCAGGCTATTTTCCTTTTGCTTTTAACATGTGGGCCCTGAAGTCTTATTTGTGCCATAATTCAAACAATTGTCAGAGTTTCATCTTACAAGACAAGAAATCATTTCGTGAAATCTCACTTGCTAATCTTACACCCACCACATACTCCTTTTTTCTAAGATTCTTGCTTAGACTCCATAACTCATAAGAAATTAAATACAGAAAGAAGGGAAAAGCAAACGAAGCCACATTTTACTAAGGTTTATCCTGATACATCATTGCAAATGATGTATTTCTCTATAAAAATGAATATTAGTGTAGATAAGGAAAGCGTTTTTGAATAAATCATATTATCATTTCACAAACTAATGAATTGCATAGGAAAGTTCCCACACTTTTATATCAGATCAGAAACTAGCATTTATATTATTAGCCCTAACATAAATGAATATATTGGTTCTTAAAAATAATAAATGCGAATCTATCCCCACTTTATTTTTGTTGCCATTTTCTGGAGTAATTTACAGCATCCATACTGATTTTTTAGTTTAGTCTTCACATTGATGAGAATTACCTCTTAATGTTTACTGCTCTATAAAGGGAGAATGTCTGTCAGTATTTGTAGGTTCCTACAATGATCTAGCCATTTAATATAATAGAGTTTGAAATCATATTTTTGTATCACAAACATACATAATGGGATCTATAACAAATAATTTATATTTTATGAAACAGCATATTACAATCAAATAATGTAACTCCAAACTTTTTTTTTCCCTCCTAGGCAAGAGGCATGACTTAAAAAATTCTTCTGAATTATTTGCAGTAGTGACACAAATATTCCATTTCAAGAAATCCCTCCTCTCTTCACCCTCTTATGTTCTAAATTCCATTGCTAAGATTTACTTTTCCTATTTTTTTAAAAAATGATACTTTTAGGTGATTTCAGGTCTTTATGATTGGGATTTGATAAAGACCAAGGAAAAGGACTCCATTCTCAGAGATAAACTTGGACAGGGACAGAGTCTGAGTAGAGAAGAAGAAAAACACGGAGGAAGGGAAGGGTATACAGGGACCCTAATGGGCTCAAGTGATTCCATCACCCCTGCCTCCAAACGTGCTAGGATGATAGGCCTGAGCTGAGCCATCCCAGGCACCAGGCTTGTGCTGTGTTAATTATGAGGCTAGCTCTTATCTTCTGCCGGATTGCTTATATCTATGAAATGTGTCTTCCAAGGTTAATTTTTGTTTTGTTTTGTTTTGTTTTATCACAGCATATGTATCTTTGGGAGAATCACACCCAACTGGTTCTTAACTGAAACTGCTTCTGAAGTGTGTGAACTAGAAACCCAGTAGGAACAGCACTTCTGCTATATATTATTAAAAACTCCATACTTCTTAAAAAATTTCTGTGCTGGCTTGGCACCTGTGGCTCAATCGGCTAAGGCACCAGCCACGTACACCTAAGGTGGCGGGTTCGAATCCCTAGCCTGGGCCCGCCAAACAACAATGATGGCTGCAACCAAAAAATGGCCGGGCGTTGTGGCGGGCACCTGTGGTCCCAGCTACTTGGGAGGCGGAGGCAGGAGACTCGCTTGAGCCCAGGAGTTGGAGGTTGCTATGAGCTGTG
>CAUYQV010061033.1:0-35747 GCA_963574575.1 Galagoides demidoff
CTTTATTTGCAGTTGGTTTATATAGGGAAGCTTGTGCATGCGCACTATACAGCAATGACCTCATTAACATTCATTACAATCCCTCTGCACATGCGCATTGGACATCAATGACTTCATTAATCCATTTAAACATCTTGTGACCACTGCCCTGTAAGTAGCTCCTTCCTAGTAATCTGATAATCCACTCAACATACACCTTTAAGCATAACCCTTTCAACATAACCTGGTTTAACATAACTTAATGAAGAACATATTGTTAGTCATTACTTTCTTTGTTCTTATCTGATGAAGCCTGAGACTATGAAGGAAAGAGATAGTTTGTTCTACTGACCTTGCTATTTGGAGGCAGTTACTTTTGATACTTGAAACAAGGCATAGTTAAGAAACTTCTAGGGCATACAGAAATTTGTGTATAAACCTCCGCTCCCATGTGGGCCTTAAGTCAGGGGGTTTTTATGCCCACAACTGACCAGGCCGACCTTAGGTCAGGGAGTTTTTAGGCCCGCAACCGACCTGGCCATATGGGATTCTGCCTCCGTTTCTTACAAGTGTGCCTGCACAAAGTCTTTTCACTGCTTTCTCTCAAACAGCTTTTTTGGCCAGAAGCATATAGGCCTTTCGCCTATATATCACCACATATTCTGGGCAAGCCATTTGCAATGTGATGATGCTCTCACATGGCTCTCTCCTTCAGTTTCTCCTTGTGCAGAACTGGAGTATGAATCTAAGTCACTTTCATAAATTAATTTATAAAAGGCATATGTCGTAGTGTTTATTTGGGATGCTATGACAAAAATAGTATAGCTTGGTTAATTTACAAAGAACATAAATTTATTACTTACAGTTCTGGGAAGTACAAGAACAAGGCACCAGCAGATCCCGTGTCTGGTGAGGATGCCCTCTCTGCTTCAAAGATGGCGCCTTTCATGGGTTTCCTCAAGTGGAAGAAAGGGCAAGTACAGTTACTGAAGCCTCTTTTATAAGGCATTAGTCCCTTTCATGAGGGCTAATCCTATAACCTAATCACCCCTTGCCTGTTAAAACTATCACACTGAGGATTAGGTTTCAACATATACATTTGAGAGAGACACAAGCATTTAACCCATAGCAACTCTTTATAAATTTAATGAATAAAGAAACTGCATGCACTGTAAAGATTCCAAACAGCCCCCCAACTTGTCTTTATGCATCCTAATCTTCTTGATGAGAAGCCCTCCTCTCTGTGGTGAGCTCTTCCCCTGAGTCTCTTGATCTCTGCTATTCTAACTTCCTTTGACTCCCTTGTCCTTCTATTAGGCTCTGTATTTCTTTGGTTTTTGTCGTCTCTTTCCCCATAACTCATTCTTCTCTGCCTACAATTGTTCACAAAACTCCCATATTTACCATCCTTCTCTCTCCTCCTCTCTCTCCCTTTGTTATCTCCTAGTCACACTCCACACACCTGGTTCCTGCAGCCATCACCCTCCCGAATCCCATCAGCAATGTTTCAAGTCCCAAATCCATAGATACTTGCCAGGCTACAACTTGAAGGACTTTGTGTTAGTATTTGGTCCAGCCCTGCACTCCATCCTTTTCTTCTCTTTCTTCTCTTAGCTTCTTAACATTCCCTTTGGTTTTTCTTCTTAGCACTCTGCCTCTCCCCTCTCAAGCCCTTCTTGTTCCTCTGCTGAAATTAAACATATACATTCTGGTACCTCCTCCTCAAAAGTCTTCTCTTCTCATTTCCTAACTTTTCCACCCTGTGGCTTGAAGTGAGCCTTTAGCACTGATTCCCAAATCTGTGGCTCCCATCTAACCTTCTTCTTGAGCAATAGATCCACATACCCACCTGGCTGCTGAACACTGGGATGTGTATCCAGAAAGCTCAATGAGTTCAGCATACGTAAACTCAAACCGAGATTCCCACCTGTCCTCCAAAACTGAGTTCTTTCACTCTATTTTCTCCTTTTAATAATGACACCAAGATTCATTCAGTCACCAGGTTAGAAATGTTAACAGATATATAATGTCTTCCACAGGCTTAAATCACAAAGTCACATTTCTCACCACATCCAGTGACTTTTTCTCAGAAATAGCTCCCTCTCTTGTGACAGCTACCACCTTGGTTCAGGCATCCTATCACCATGGACTCCAGTTGTTAATCTCCTAACTGGTGACCCTAACCTTGGGTATCCCCTCTCGGTGCCACCACAGTGAGTAAAAATTGTCACTGTCCTGCTTAAAATTCTTCACTGCCTTCTCATTTCCTACTTCAGGAGGTTATGAGTTATTTTTAGCACTGTGGCCTTTCTCTTCAAATATATTCTTACGTAGAACTCCATTGTGTGAAGCAGATATACTCCATGCTGCTCTGGATTAAGTGGACATGGAGGGACCAGGATCCTCCCCTGCTCACCACTCTCCCACTGCCAGGCAGTGCCCTGGGAAGCACTTCCATAATGAAGGACTGATTGAAAAACATTGACAGAACAAAGTCCAAATGACATGAATTAACATATCAGGAGATTGAGGTGGAATGACTGCTACTACTATTATCACCATCATTGTTATCTTAGCACCTGCCACTAAAATTTTGCTTGGAGAGGACATTGGCTCTGAGAAAATGGAGAAATACTTTTCCAACCAGGTCTTAGGTCCTGGGTGAGAAGTCATGCTCACCCAGGCTTAGGCCATGGTTGCTGCCATGTTTTCAAAGGGGAGGATGCATCTCACCCACCTGAAAAATGGGGAAGGGTTTCTATGTATCTTCAACAAGGGAAAGGGCAGAGGAGAAAAGAGAGGCCAGGTAAGAGTGAAAGAGAAGAGAGAAGTCAGAGAATCTAAAGGTGACGTAGTAAGGGAAAAATATTTTTAATAATAAAATCCTGGTAGCAATGATGAAAAGGGAGCTCAGAGAATAATGGCATCCAAAATAATGTTTTTAAAAATTGGGAGATTTTTTAGCCTGGTGCCTGTAGCTCAGTGGGTAGGGCACCAGCCACATATACCGGAGTTGGAGGGGTAGAACCCAGCCAGAGCCTGCTAAACAACAATGACAACTACAACAAAAAATAACCAGGCATTGTGGCGGGTGCCTGCAGTCTCAGCTACTTGAGAGGCTGAGGCAAGAGAATCGCTTAAGCCCAAGAGTTTGAGGTTGCTGTGAGCTGTGATGCCACAGCACTCTACCGAAGGCAACATAATGGAGATTCTGTATCAAAAAAATGGGAGGATTTTGTTTGTTATGGTTTGCTATGAAGCACATGATAAAAACCCTCTGCATGTCCCTCAGGGTTGAGTAAAATCCACTTTTCAAGGACTTTCCATGAGTGCATTAACATTGGAAAGTGTATGGAGCTGAGTTTTGCATCCAGACCAATAGAGGTTAAAGAAACAGTACATACAAACATAGGAAGCATAACCACAGGGTCTAGCAGAATGTAAGCCCCAGACATTTTCAGAAAATGTAGGGAAAATCAAGGTGAATTCCAAGCAGTGGTTTGAGGGATTGCTCAAATAAATAAATCTCTAGGGCCCAGGAGGCCCCAGCTGAAAATCATTGATAGTGTGAGTTTTTAATGTGTTAATCATAGTCAGAATGTTAGCAGTGAAACTAAGTTGACACACTAAAGACTAGTTCTGAAATAACAAGGTACCATAGGATCCTACGGGATCCCTCAATTGCAAGAGAGATCAAACTAATTCAGAACTGTTGTTGCTGTACTATTGACTTGTGTACATTGATTTTGTAACTCTGCTGAATATATCAATTCCCGGAGTCTCTTGGAAGAATCCTTAGGTTTTTTAGATATAAGAAAGAGCACATCATGAGCAAAGAGAGATAGTTTTTCTTCTTTTCTTCATTTGGATACCCTTGATTTCCTTCTCTCCTCTGATTGCTCTATCTAGAACCTCCAGCACTATGTTGAACAGAAGTGGTAACAGTGGACAACCTTGTCTAGTTCTAGACCTAACTGATAATGCTTTCAATCTTTTCTCATTCAGTATGACATTGATTCTACGTTTGTCATATATGGCTTTTATAATTTTCCAGTATGTTTCATCTATACCTATTAAGAGTTCTTATTATGAAAGGATGCTGAATTTTGCCAAATGCTTCTCTGTATCTATTGAAATCAACATCGGGTCTTTGTTTTACTTCTGTTTATATAGTGAATCATACTTGTAGATTTACATCCCTAGGTTGAAGCCCACTTGGTTGTGGTGGATTTTTTTTTTTTGGTATGCTTCTGAATTCAATTTGCTAGAGTTTATTGAAAATTTTCATATCTATATTCATAAAGATATTAGCCTATAGTTTCCTTTATTCTGATGTGCCCTTTCCTGGTTTGGGTATCAAGGTGATAGTGGCTTCACAGAATGCATTGTGGAGACTTATTTTCTTCTCAATGTTAAAAAGCAATTTCTGCAGTATAACTGCCAGTTCCTCTTTATTGGTCTGGTCAAATATGGCTGTGAAGTCATCTGGTTTGGAACTTTATTTCATGGGAAGGTTTTTTATTGCTGCTTCAGTTTCATTGCTTGATATTGGTCTATATAGGAGTTCTTTTTCTTTCTGAATAAACCTAAGGAAGTTGTGTGTTTCCAAGAATTTGTCCACTTCCTCAACATTTTCTGGTTTATGTGCCTAGAGGTTTTCATAACATTTAGAGATAATAAATGTTTTATATTTCCATGGTATCAGTTCTAGTATCTCTTTTTTCCTTTCTGATTGAGATTTTCTGTTTTTAGTTAGTCTAGCAAAAGGTCTGCTAATTTTGTTTATCTTTTCAAAAAGCCATTTTTTTGTTTCATTAATCTTCTGTATAATTATTTTATAAGAAGAAGATTAGTTCTTCTTTGGCCTTTGTTATTTATTCTTTTCTGCTGGTTTTGACATTGTTTGGCTCTTCCTTTTCTAATTCCTTGAGACAATCCACTAGGTTATTGATTTGTGATGTTTCTGTTTATTTTGATGTGTAAGCATCCAAAGCTATGATTTTTCCTCTTACTTCTGCTGTTGCTGAATCCCACAGATTTTGATAACTTGTGTCCCTCTATGTCATTTAGTTCAAAGAATCTTATGATTTCCATTTTAATTTCCTCCCTGGCCCAATAATTATTCAGCAGCAGGTTGTTTAATTTCCACAACTTTGTGTACAATTGAGTGTTTCTGTTGCTTTCTCATTTTATTGTGATGTGGTCTGTTGAAGATACATAGTATAGTTTCTTTTTTTTTTTTAATTTGTTGACACATGTTTTGTGGCTAAAGAGGTGATCAGTCTTGTACAATGTTTATTGTGCTGATAAAAAGAATGCATATTCAGTAGTTTGGTGGGTAGAATGTTCATAAATGCCTGTTAGGCTCTCTCTCTAGATTCCCATTTAAATCCTTTTTATGTATTTCCTGCTTGGATGATCTGTCCAGTCCTGTCACTGGATTGTTGAATTCCCCAGCTATTATGATGTTGCTCTTTCTCACTTTATTTAGACCTAATAGGTCTCCTTTTATTAATCTGGGTTTACCTGAGTTAGGTGCATAAATATTTAGAATTCTTATGTCTAACGTGTGTATAATTCCTATACACCAACAACAATCAAGCTGAGAATCAAATCAAAGGCTCAATACCTTTCATAGTAGCAACAAAGTAAAAAAAAATACTTAGAAGTATGTTTAACCAAGGAGGTAAAGACCTCTACAGGGAAAACTAAAAGTTACTGAGATAGGAAATTGCAGAGGATGTAAACAAATAGGAAAATATATTCTGCTCATGGACTGGCCGAATCAACATTGTCAAAATATCTATTCTACCCAAAGTGATTTACATATTTGATATAATCCCCACTAAAATACCAATGCCTTTTTTTGCAAATAGAGAAAAAAGAATTCTATGCTTCGTATAGAACCCAAAGGAAGCCCAAATAGTCAAAGCAACCTTAACCAAAATAGACAAATTGGGAGGCATCACTTTACTAGACTGCAAGCTATACTGCAAGGCTATAGGAACCAAAACAGCATGATACTGGCACAAGAATAGAGACACAGAACAATAGATCAGAACAGATAACCTAGATATGAAACCATCCTCATATTGCCCTCTGCTCTTTGACAAAGCAGAAGCAAAGTGATTATAGCAACAAGAAAAATTAACAAATGGCATCTGATTAAATTAAAAACCTTCTGTATAGCCAAGGAAATAATGAGTAGCAAATAGGCAGTCTATAGAATGGGAGAAAATATTTGCATGCTATACATTTGATAAAGGGCTAATAACAAGAATCTACAAAGAACTAACAAATCAGCAAGAAGAAATCAAACAACCCCATTAAAAAGTGGGCAAAAGACAAATTCTCTAATTATCAGAGAAACAGAAATACGCAAATCAAAACCTCAATGAGATATTACTTAACCCCACTGAGAATAGTTTCTATCAAAAAATCTCCAAATAGCAGATACTAGAGTAGATACAGAGAGAAAGGAACATGTACACCGTGTTGGTGGGACTGCAAACTAGTATAACCTCTATGGAAAATTGTATAGAGATACCTCAAAGAACTAAAGGTAGACCTACCATTTAATTCAACAATCTCACTACTGGGTATTTAGTCAAAGGAAAAAAAGTTACTTTATCAAAAAGATACATACATTTGAATATTATTGTAACACAATTCACAATTGCAAAGATGTAGAATCAACCTACATGCTTATCAATATATGAATGGATTAATAAAATGTGCTATATATACCATGAAGTACTCATCAGCCATTAAGAGAAAAAGGTGGACTAATACCTTTTGTAACAATCTGGATGGAACTGGGACAATTCTTCTAAACGAATATTGCAAGAATGGGAAAATAATCACCACGTGCTCATTGTTAAATTGGAACTAATCAATCAACACCCATGTGCACATTTGTTAGTAAAATCCAAAAAAAAGCAAGCAGGTGGTCGTGGACAGAAGGAGAAGAGTAAATTCAAACCTAACAGGTACAATGCACAATATCCAAGTGATGGACACACTTATAAATTTGTAATCAAATAAAATGTAATACATAATGAATACATAAAATGTAATCAAAACATGTGCAGACCTGTAATATTCTGAAATTTAAAAAAAAACTCATTTAGAAGTAGCTCCAGGTAAAAGTTAATCATAAAGATAGGCTCATTAAAATGGAAGCAAGGAAGGAGAGAAGGAGTCTTAAAGGTACTGAAAAGTTTTCAAGTAGAAAGAAACTCTTCTAGCCCCATAGATTCTGGATGTTGCTTCTTTCTGAGAACCTCATCTATCTCTCTGCACATTGGCTTTCTCTTCTGTCTAATTGCTGTGGTTATAATTGACAATAATAATTGTCAGTCCCAAGCCCCAATGACTTTTTCATGCTTTTGTACTCACAACCACTTGACTGACTTGTTGTCTGTGCTGTTTAATTCAAATATGACAGAGGAAGAATGTAATAGTCTTGGTTGAGAGTGGGGTCCACCCCTAAACTGTGGCCAAGAAAATTGGTTCACATTACAAACAAGGTCACTTTGGACACTAACATCATTTTGTGGTAGGTAAAGTGAGCAAGAAAGAAATGATCTACATATGGAAAATAATATCCCTTATGTTACCTTTTTTGGCTCTTTGGCTTAGCTGAATATCTGGTTGTGGATGAAGGCTGAGATGTTCCCAGAAGATGGCAGTTTGGCTTTTCTTAGTTTGGTGGTACACAGAAAACCCGGAGACAGAGGTTTCAGCTATAAGTGAAAAGTCTGTTTTGTTAATAATAGTAACTTTGGGGGACACAAGGATTTCATAACCAAATCTCAAATATTATGACAGCTTTCCCACTGAGAATTTGTGTCATTGACATCATTCTCTGCAATGCAGCAATGCAAGTCCATCATCTTTTACATAATAGATGTATTCTTAAAAGGTTGTATGTGAATCAAATTCTTATATTTGGGAGATGGTTCTTATCTCAATTTCTTCACCTCTACAATGGGGGAAATAAAATTCTACTTCAAATTCACCAGGAAAGCATTATTTTATTTAAAGAGCCATTCTGTGAATTTTCTCTGTGGTTGGAATACTGGTTCACTGATTGATCTGTTTTGCAAATTTTGATTTTTATCTATGAGGCTTTCTTGAATCCACCTTAGACATTCAAACAGTAGCTTTTTAGACTATCTATGTGCCACAAAACCAAAAGTAGTTATAAACCGAAAGTGAAACCGAGAACTCTAAGTTCCATTCAGCAATTTAAGAAAATTGCATTGATTCAGGGATGATGTTCAGTGATCCAAAGTAACTGAGTTCTTTTTTTTTTTCCCAAGTTCTTTGCATTTTAATAGTCTCTGCCTTTGTAAGTAACAACCAAGTTTCTGTTAAGAACCCATTTCAAATCTCTGTTTAAAAGCTCTGTTCTTTACCTTTGAAAGCATAGAACTCATGAAGGTAAGTAAACAAATTGCAGATGGCATGCCACATTCATTTGGAAAACATGCTGATTACTCAGCAAAATGGCATTCAGCACCACTAAGAAGCCAAGAGCAGAGCTGCTACATATATTTAATCCTCAATGCAATCCAATATACCCACCTGTGGGAGGCCTAAAGAGAACCGGTAATTGTGCCCCAAAATGCAATTACCAGAAGGGAAGAAATAAGATTTACTCTCTTTCATGAGAAATAGAATCATGAAAGAAGTCTTTCACTATGGACCAAGAATACTTGAAGCATGGTTTATCCTGCCGTGATGCCCATTAATGGTCCAATCCTCCTCCCCCATTATATACTTGCTGGGTGCAAGATGGCTTTATCATTTGCATCTAGAATAGCATCACACTCCCCTCTTCCAGGTAATCACCAAGCCTGTTATACCACCACTAGGATAGAGCCACTGTAAATAACAGGACCAATATTTATTTTGTCCAAAGGGTGAGCTTTTCAGAATTCTTTTCTCTGTACAATACATTAAGGAGTTATGGTGATCATAAAAATAATCTGAATGAATGAGAAGTAGTAACTGAGCATCACCAAAGTACTTTAAATTTGAAGAGAGGGGAGTAGACAGTGATGAACAATTTGTTGAATATCTTCACATATTTGCAATAGAAAGAAAACATTGTCCCTGATTTATTGATCAGTAAATGGAGACTAACAATGCCACCTCGGAAGGCAGATTTACAATGTCCATGTCATTCCATGAAGATATTCATCAATTATGCATAACAGGGACACGATTTAATTGACTCAATACCCCTATTATTGGTTCACCAGTATTGAGAATATCCAGAGCACTGAGACTATTCTCTGTGAAGTAGATGGAGGAAATTTCTCTGAGGATAAGACACACAATAACTTTGGAGAATAACTAGATCCTATTCCCTTCAACTCCAGAGTAGAGGCACTTGAGGTCATCACAAGCCAGTAGGCACCTGGTCAGATGCCTCCTGCTCTCCTTCCCATCACACTCAAAATAGAAGACAACGATTTTGTCAAAAAAATAGCTTTGAAAAGTTTCAGAAAAGATGGTGTCTCAGAAGGTGAGGAAGTGCTTGTTAGAAGGAAGAACTGAAATGACTTCACGGCATGGATAAAATTCACAAAGACAAACTAGTCAGTATAGATTAAGATGAAATTCACACACACCCAGGAGAAACACAATCTGACTTCTCTTCCCCCAAATATGTGTGAGTTTAGAAAAATCACTTTCCTGCCCCAGGACCTCATCATTCCCACATGGAAAATTAAATGTGTTTTTTTTTTTTTGTTTGTGTGTGTGTGTGTGTGTGTGTGTGTGTTTTCATTGTTGGAGATTCATTAAGGGTACAAAGAACCAGGTTATATTGATTGCATTTGTTATGTAAAGTCCCTCTTCCTACTTGGAAAGTGTTTTAAGAATAACTATAGATTTACTTCTTCAATTCTTATTCTAGATTCTGGATCTGGGAGGAGATGAAATCTAAGTAGTTGGTGAGGTTGGGAAGAAATATTCCACCAACAACTGTCAATTTGGCAGATTCTAAGACAGAGGAAAAAAACATTTACTACTTGTAAACATAGAAGCACCCACTACCTACCAAAGGAAGACCACTTGTAAGCATGTATGTATTATTTAGGTGCTGTGCATTTATTTATATGTGTATATGAATATAATAAGTAATTTAGCAGCAGATGATATGGAATTATATTCCTTCAATAAACAACAGACCTCTGAGAAGAACTCAAAATCTGTATTCTCCACTCCTTGCCTGGCAGGTCTCAGAGGGTCAAGGTTTTGCGTTGCCCTGGCAACAGTTGATAGCATCACTAGCACCTGAAGCCGCCCAGGGGGCTGCAGGCTCTGCAGCACTGTAAGTGGTTATGATGTTATCCCAGTTGCTGGGGAAACGCACAACCTTGCACTAGGCAAGAGGAAAACCGTGGAGTCGATTTCCAACCATTTTGCCTTTAACGGTCTACACTGGCAAATGAATTCATCACTGCATAAATTCTGTGAATAATTTGGGATCTTAAGGAGTTTTAGTCATGGGCTCCCTTTTTAAAAAGCTCTTTCAAAGTTCACCTTTACTACCCAAAATATAGTGCTTCTATGAAAAAAAAAATAAAAACAGGTTTATTATTGCTGTATTTTAAATGAAATTGCCACCCATACTAAAATATGCCAGAGTAACTCTTCCCCAGGGTCTCTGCCCCCCTAATCAAGCCTGGGAGGGGGGTTTTTAGGTTTTTCTCTGCTATATCTACAGGAAAAGAAAAAATGTCTTAAGATAATATTGGATCTTTAAAAGTAGATTCATAAAAGCGAAGAAGTCCTGCTCACTGTTTGAGTCATCCTTGATTGGCTCTCTTTTAAAATGCATCCTCTGTCGTTCTTATAACCAAGGGCTTTAAAATTCAAATGTTCATGAACACCAGCTTTATTAAAATTAGGGCTTGGGGAAATGGCTCAGAAAAGGGAGAAAAGAATATTACTCAACCATTTAAAAGATGCTAATTAATGAAATTTTAAAGCCCAGAGAGGGCATTTAATACAGCAAGGGTTTCTCTACTAAGGAGGAATGGAACGCATCTAAAAACAAAAACAAAACAAGGAAAAAAAAAATCAAAAACACTGAGGATAGAATAAAATTGAGGTAGATTAACCCAAATCTTCCCCCAGGTGCTAAAGGGGCCTAAGGAGTTCTACTATTTTGCAAAAACTCAAGCTTGCCTGACTGTGAACTGAATGCCTCAATATTTTCTGGTCCAACAATATGCCAGCCTGTTAACTGTCAGGAACCTGCCTGAAACTTGCAACAGAAGGTATTTCACTTGCTTGATATTAACCCAGTGTTGGTTCTCCCATTGATCATATATTTAGCCCTGGTTAAAACAGGAAATGGGAGGAGAGAGGCTATCCAGATGGATGGCTCCATTCTGTCCCATCTCTTTGAGGAGAAGCTCGTTTATTTTCAGTCATGACGAGAAGACATTCTCCTGTCTCCATCCTCTGCGTCCCTTTCCCCATCTATTCACTGCAGCTTACAATTTGGAGCTTGCAGCAATATCTCCCCACCCCAGTGTTAAATACCCAGGATCCTTTCAAAGCAGCTATCATTAAGCTTGTATCAACCTCAATAATGTTTCCCACACTCAACAGAGTAAGCCACTTTTTGACTCTATCTTTTTTTTTTCCTGGATATTGTGGGAGCCTTGTCCTATGTTCTATAGGAATCAATATCTATCCATCTCTCTCTCTCTCTTTCTCTCTCTCTCTTTCTCCAGATATTGCTGTCAGCCCAAAATTGAAACTCTCCATTGAGTGAAAAATAGATTCCTTGGTACATAAATAAATAAGCAAGGCTGGTTCTACAACAGAAAATCATTTTCTAGGGCCTGATAATAATTTCCTAATACTATGATATCAATCAGATGATCCATTTGTTGCCTAATGAAAGAGCCAGGGCTGGAGGAGGGATTAGTGCACTAAAGAGGATCCACTGAGTGAAGGATGGAGAAGGGAGGAGGACAAATCAGAGGCTGCCAGTCAATGTCAGGACTCTTAAAATAGGTTTTAGAACAGTCTATATGACAAACCTGCTGTTCTGTAAATATCTGGATGCCCTTCCTCTCATCCACCTCCTTCCTGGGACCAGAATCAGAACTTCCATGCTGTAGCTCTGAAAGTCTAACAGAAGCACGAGAAGAAGAGGTGCCTCCAGGCCTTTGGGTACACTGTGCTATCTTCTAGAATGTTCTTCCTCATCTTTCCTACTCATCTGTTCTTTGGCAATAATAATAAAAGAACGTTAAAATTAGAAATAGCTAAGCTAATTACTTTGTGGCAGGCACCTTGCTAAGGGCTTTATATAGCTCATTCACGCTCACTGCAATCCTATGAAGTAGATATTCTATTTCCTTCTTTTAAGATGAGAACTCTGGGTCCTGGAGAGGTTAAACTATTGGCACAAGGGCATGTAGGTTAGAACAGTAGAGAAAGGATGTATTAATTCAAAGCCTATGTTCTTAAAAACCATAATAGATGCAGTTCATAGGTTACCACTTTTAGGAAGCCCCCTGCCTCACCTAGAGAAAATGTACCCCCTCCCTGTCCCAAGAATTCAGATATTTTATGTAAACTTCTTTTAGAGTATTTATCACATGGGTACACAATTAGTTGAACTACTTAAATATTTTCTTCTCCATTGCAATGTTTGCTGCATGGAGGCAGGAGCTATATCTCATACATTTTTGCCATCTTGGCTTTAAAATTACCTGGCACACAGGAGTTGCTCAATTAATGTCTGCCAAAAGGAGGAATAGCTGATGGAATGAATAAATAGTGGGGCAAAACAGCACTACCCTTAGGCCTTTTGGATGTAGAGACCTGGACCCATCCTCTGGCTGAGATGAGGACACAGCACTGAACCTATCAATGAATGGTGTCAGCATTAGCCAGGGAGTCAGATTCAGGGAGAGGCCAAGGAGCTGACTGCAGGCTGACACACCAGCACCCAAATGTTCTGGGTTGACGCTGCTGGTGGGGTTAGGATTGGGCCAACAAAAGAGCAGAAAGACCTCATTGTTACCATCTTCAAAGCCTGGGAGGGGGCGCTCAGCAAAGGCCAAAGCATCCCTGATCAGAAGGGAGACCAGCACTCCATAGCAGGGTGACCCACCATGCACTGTGCTGGAGGGGCCTTCTCTAAGCAGGAGAGAAAGACAGACATTTGAGACTTGAATCCTTTCCTACTTTGTCCTGAAAACTAAGTGTGAAAGGTGGCAGCTGAGGGCTCCTGGACAGGGGGAGAGCAGGGTAACCTGGGTCCTCAGGTCAGAGGTTCGTGGGCAGGTGGGCATTGGAGCTCCTGCCTGTGTTCATTTGTCTAAAAAAGGTAGATAGGAGGACTGGCTGCCACGGGGACATTCCCTGGTTGCTAACGACTACAGGGTCAGGCCTGTGTTGGTTCAAGGAACACTTACACCCACTTTTCTCTTAGCTGTGTGCTGTCTTTGTCTCTTGCTTTTCCTTGAGAGTGAAAGGGGAAGCCCTGAGCATGTTGCATGACTTTATTTGAAGATACATATCACTGACTGAAAGGGTGACCTGACACCACACTTCTAACAGCACAGGGATTATAAAAGGCTTCACAACAAAAGGAGGTTTTGCACCCCTTGCACTGAGAACTCTAGACCCAAGAATCCTTGGGACAGCTGTGATCCCACCCTTCTGTAGCATCACACCAAAGCCAGCTGCTCCGTAGGTGCTTCCTGCAGAGGCTGAATGAGGTCAAGCAAAGTCAAAGAAGGTGGGAGGTCACAAGGCAATTGGAAATGAGCTGGTCCAACTCCTCTATTTCACAAGACCTAGAGAAAAAGTCAGAACTGCATTTCCAGTAACTCAGCATGGGTGTACTTAGAGGACCAGCAAAGAGGGCACCACACAAATAAATGAATGATGAAAGCAAAATAGGTAAATTCAGCCACGGTGAGTTTGTCCAGAATCTGGTTCTAAAAGAAAACTTAGAAATAGGCTATTTTTACACGCAGGCAAGTTTTGTGTTCAGATAATTGTGATTCTATGTGGAAGGTTGCTGCACATACAATCGTTTGGCACTTTGGATACCTAAAGGTCTTAACTGGGCTATGAAGGGTGTTATCACATCCCTGTAGAATTGGATTTGAGCCAGAGTGAGGGTGAATTATTTCTGAAAGAAGATGGCTCTTCAGAGAAGTAAAGCTTTTCAAGATTAAGCATGATGGGCGGGGCACTGTCATTCATGCCTGTAATCCTGGCACTCTGGGAGGTTGAGGCGTGAGTATTGCTTAACCTCAGAAGTTCAAGACCAGCCTGAGCAAGAGTGAGATCCCTTCACTACTAAAAATAGAAAAATTAGCCAGGTGTTGTGGTGGGCACCTGTAGTCCCAGCTACTCAGAACGCTAAAGCAAGAAAATCCCTTGAGCCGAGGAGTCTGAGGTTTCTGTGAGCTATGATGTCACAGTATTCTACATAGGGCACAAGTGAGAATCTGTCTCAAAAAAAAAAAAAGAAAGAAAGAAAGAAAGAAAAGAAAAGAAAAATAATGCACAATGAAAAAACCCTGAAAATAAGTATGTACATATGTGTCACAATAACACAGACTCTGAATTCCTGGGCTACAGTATCCACTCTGTCACTTACTACCTTAGCAAATCCTTAGCCTATCTGATCTCTTGTTCTATATCTGAACATTGTAAAAAAAAAAAAAAAGTGCGCCTATGCATCTGTTGTGAAATGAAATAATTAAAAATAATACACAAACTGCAACAAGGCATAAACATGTCAAACTGTATGAAGAAAAGGAAGCAAGAATAAAAGGGCACTAAGCAGGAATTTATCTTTATTGGATAGTGCATATGGAAGATTATCTTTCCCCCAAGGGACTAGAGGAAGATAAACTGCAGAAGTCAGGTGGAATGCGTGTACCGTAGTCAATGATAGATTTAATTATGTAGACTTCATTATATTTGTGCATAAGTACAATACAATATAACTACACTGTAATTCTACCATTGGGTAATGGCAGTGGCAATGCAAAGGTTATCACTGTATTTGATGAGTAGAGCAGTCAGGTTTCATCCTTATAAAAATGTTTGAGAGTGGCTCGGCGCCTGTGGCTCAATCAGCTAAGGCGCCAGCCACGTACACCTAAGGTGGTGGGTTCGAATCCCCAGCCCGGGCCTGCCAAACAACAATGACGGCTGCAACCAAGAAATGGCCGGGCGTTGTGGCAGGTGCCTGTGGTCCCAGCTACTTGGGAGATGGAGGCAGGAGACTCGCTTGAGCCCAGGAGTTGGAGGTTGCTATGAGCTGTGATACCATGGCACTCTACCCAGGGGGATAGCTTGAGGCTCCGTCTCAAAAAAAAATAAAATAAAATAAAAATGTTTGAGGAAAAAAAGTGATGCCAGTGCACACCAAAGTGTGATTTAGTCACCTGGATGACCTTCCTCTTAACCACAGGTTTCTTTAGGGGAAGAAGAATGAATGATGTATGGATGGAAGGAAGGATAGATAAATAAAGAATGTCTTCTAGTATGCCGCCAGCCTAGCTTGCTTTATTTAGTGCTTTTAGTAGAAATGGTTCACATTTTTAAAGTACAAGATTCTTTTTGTGCATTATTGCCTTTATCCTCACCATGAACCTGAGAAGCAGAAGTCATTATCTTTTCTAACACAAAAACCAAAACAACACCCAGTGATGATTCAATGGCTTGTCCAAAGTCATGTAAAATGTTGTCCAAGTTAAGGTTTGCATGTAGGTCTGTAGGATTCCAAAGTCTAAAATCTTCCACCAACTCATGCTTCTTCATAATACTCTAAAAATGGATAGAGAGATAGACTTTGCAAATTTAGTCAACATTTTTCATGTTCTGAAATTACTTAGCATGAAAACTAGGGAATTGGGGAAGAAGACAAAGAAACATTATAAATAGGATGATTGTACTAATCATCCTGGAAATTTTATTAACAATGTCCACTTTTTGTATAAAATACCCCAGTTTGCTCCCTAAGTAAAAACTATTATTCATGAGCTAGATGGTTTATAAAGAAGCTAGAGGTTATAGTTCAGTTTGTGGACTGGATGTGCACATGTGTGTACATATGTGTGTATATATATATGTGTGTGTGTGTATTTAATGTACATATTTTTTTCAGTTGTAACCTTTTCCTAAGTTTTTGAATAGGTAACCTTAAGTTTAAATGGGTATATCCTGCCAAAAAGGTTGCATCCTAAGAATCTGTCACTTTATGCATGCTTCCAAAGCTCACTATATTCTTATATCTGCTCACACTTTCTCATATAATAGTGGTAAGGAAAAGAAGTAGAATGATTTGAGATACAACCATAACAAGGAAGGCAATGAGCTAGATTTTACATTTTACTTTAAAATCCCAATTTTCCTGTGGCTAGATTTCACCCTCAGCTGTGGGCCCAGGTTGCTAATGACGATGGCTGTGCACACAGAGGTTGTCTCCTAGGCACTCTGCCCACTACCGAGACTGCCCACCCGACCCGACCTGCCTGTGTCTTACCTTCTTCCTGACCATCAGAGTTAATTTTGCACCAAACCTCACTTGCATATTTCACTCTTCTGCCTTTTGAGTTTTCTGTTGCTGTTGTAGTTAAAACTGCAATTTCTTAGCACAAGCTATACAATATTCATGATATAACAGGAAGGTGAGTGCACAGAAAACCAACCTATAGCCATGGTTCAGGCACAAAGTAAAGGCATGGGTTTGTGCAAGGTTTTTAACTCTCAAGTTCTCAGTTTCCCCATTTCTAAATATGAGGTCAGAATAAATGGATTCTAAGATGCTTTCTAATTTCCATACATTACTCAGCACTTGTCATATTTCTCCTGGCTTCTCTAATCTAAACAAAACCTGTTGACTCTCTGTTCCACAGAGCACATCATTTTTAAATCCCTACTTGCCTATAGCAGAGGGTGGATCACCTAACTCAGGAGTTGGAGACAAGCCTGAGCAAAAGTGAGACCCCATTTCTACTAAAAATAAAAAAAATAGTTGGGTGTTACAACACTCAGTTACTCCGGAGGCTGAGGTAGGAGGATTGCTTGAGCCCAGGAGATTGAGGCCACTGTGAGCTAGGCTGCATGGTACTTATGGTACTCTAGACTCAGCAACAGAGTGAGAGTTCATCTCAAAAAAAATGTACACACACACACACACATATATATACATAATGTGTTTTTTATTATACTATGACTGCAAAAGAAGCAAAAGAGTATCTATCCCCTGTATTTAATTAGATAGACTATGCAATAAGATGCATACATGTGGTACACTGAAAGCCCTAAACCAAATGGGGATTATTCCTATTTTTCCTCACGTATCCCCAAGGACTGTTTAATTTCCTGAGTCCCCCACCATAAGTCATACCAGGCACAGGGCATGTGTCAGCAACTAATTTGAGACTCCCAGGCAGATTTAACATGATGTGATCATATGTCACAGGTGATATGTCTCTTAAGCATGAAAAGCAACAAAACCAATTATGAGCTTTTCCTGAGCACATATGGTGTGCAGCCTGCTGTGTCAATTGCCAGAGATGTCAAGAGGTTCCAAATCAGAGGTGCCTGGTGGAGTCATCTTCCTCCATCACCCACATAGCAGATGATCCCCAGTTTGCCCCCTGAATCTCCTTTAGAACTCCCACTGTCCATGCACTGGCGGTATCTGCAGTGTCATCCACACCCCATTAATTGCCTGGTAAATTGCTCACCATTTTTTTTTTCTCACCATTTTTAAATGTCAGTTCCAATGTCCTTTCCTCCAGGGTGCCCATTTCTCGAAGACGGTCCCTTCAGGAGAATTATTTCTTGCCTCTTTCAATGATAATGCTGCACCTTGATCCCTTCTGGCTTTCAATATTTAAGGATTTGTGTGCAAGCTTTATAGGGCTTCTGAATTGAAAGTTCCTGGAAGGCAAATGTATCATCCCACTCATCTCCTGAATAACCCAGTGTTCTGTACAGAATGGGCTGGGAATGGATGTTCATTGAATTAAATAGATCCAAATCTAATCAGGCATGACCAGCAGAGATCAACTGTAGTTATGAACTCCTTCTCCTGGCTTTGCAAGCCCAATTCCAGAGCCAGGGTTGATGCAAGCAGGCTTTACTGTGGTGTTTCACCCCTCCAGCAACTAAGGTCTCTTATTAGTCTGGCTGCTGTTTCCCATTACCAAGATCAGATATTAGAAATACCCGTCAGCCTTCCAAGTTACAGCTACAATCAGAAATTTGCTTGGAAGATAAGAAAATAATACTGGTTGTCTCTGAGTGAGAGACAATTAGACTATTCTTGCCCTATCCCTCTTGTACCCTGAATATTCCTATATTTTAGATTCAACCTTTCCTTTTGTCTTCTTTCTCTCTGTTCCATTCTGTCTTTCCACCTCTTGACCTTTCTCTTTCCCTTTTTCCTTCTCTGTTTTCTTGCCTCTGCCTCCCATCCTGAATTTTTAGCCTTACTCTCCATTTCTCTGCTCTCCTGCAATGCTCAATCAAAGACAAAAAAACCTGGTCTTTGACCCTTCCTTTTCCTTGAGTCCATCAATTCTCCTGAGATATTTTTTCCTCAGTTATGATAATATAATAAAGTGGGTTCCAGACTTCTTTTTCACCAATTACATTCCAACTGGGTCTTTGTAATGGTACACCTCAGCCTACTTGTCAGACTTGGGTGTTTCCCAAATCTCCATAGCCACACTGACAGGCAGACCATTTTAGGAAAGTTTAATTCCACAGATGGTTAATCTCATTGTTTATGTGTTGAATTTTCCTAGTTCCTCTCACAGAGGGTAATTTATTTCTAAGTTCCAGGAGCACTTTATTGTAACCTCTCATTTACTGATGATAATAATAATACCCATTATTTATCTGGTGCTTATTATGCATCAGTCACCTCGTTAAGTGTTTTGTGTAAGTTCATCAATTTAATTTCCACAGTAACCCTATAACATGTGTGGTTTTATTTGCTTCGTTCTCATTTATTTAAATAGATTTTGTTTTATATTTCAGATAAGAAAATGGAGGTTCAGAGAGATTAGCAAAATTCCCAGAGACCTAGGTGTGAAATTGAACCTTAATTTTTCTCTCTGCTATTATTATTTTGAGTATATTGGGTTGGACAGCACCTGCCTTACAGGCCAGTCCTGCAGCCAAGGCAGGTCCCATAAGCTTGTTCCCAAGAAAATTCACCCATGCCTGGATGTTTCTCCTCCACCATGGTCCTAGCCTAGGTAGCCATCATCACACCTCCAAAGACACCCTGCTCAAGCTATAAGCAGGATTTGCACATAAAGGGAGACAAATTTGTGATGGCAGCTTCCATTAAATTCCAACTGAGTGATACTGGCAATACAGTGAAAGGAAGTACAGAGAATGTTTAGATGATTAAAGTTTGGTGCATTCAATGCCATTGTCATGTAGGAAATGGAATCCAAAGTGGTGGGTGGGCCTTGAAGAAAAAAGTATAACCCAGGGTGGCACCTGTGGCTCAAAGGAGTAAGGCACTGGCCCCACATGCTGGAGTTGGTGGGTTCAAACCCAGCCCTGGCCAAAAACTGCAAAAGAAAAAAAAAAAATATATATATATATATATATAATGTACATATACATATACATAACCCAGATACATTGATAAGAGTTAAAAGAATCCCTCAGATGGGAAAAGTCCTGTGCCAAGTTTTAGAGATAAGAATGCCTCTATCTCCTTTAGGGGTATCATAAGAATAAGGGTTTTTTATAGAGAAATAAGGGGAAGATGTTAACGTAAAGAAGTGTGATATATAATTATGAAGGTATATGGAATGTCAGGGTAAGAAATCTGGAGTTCAAGACCTATATTCAGAAGGTCATTTCCCACAAATAGCATTTTTGCAAGGAGAGTCTATAGGTTAAAATGCAGTAGAACTTCTGTAAGTTGACCACCTAAGGGACTGTAACAAACTGGTCAGCATATAGAGGTCATCAACATAAGTAATTAGGCCTACCGTGCCAATACATACATGTGGTGCATGTTCATTCTATGAAAATCAGGTCAACTTGACGTGGTTAGTTAAGGGAGTTGATCAACTATGGAGGTTATACTGTATTATCCTTTGATTATTATAAATTCGAGAACTTCAGACATGATTTGTAGTTCATCTAATGTCACCCAGGGGCCGTTCCTATAAGGCTAAAAGCAAGACAAGTGATTTTCCTTTCTGACTTTGGAAGATGGAGGACTAGAAGCAGCTGGTGAGCACTCTGCTGTTAAGGAAAGAGGTGTAAATAACAGATAGACGCCTACCTACCAATAGCTCTTCTTGGAAGGAACATTGTGAAATCACAGAGAAGCAATGTGGGACACTCAGTGTGAAAAAGGTGACGGGGTGATATAATTGAAAAGACAGAAGGATCTGTAGGGAGGCATCTGCATGTGGGGAAGATTAGGAGGACACTGTGCTGGGTGCACGCACCCCCCACAGGCACTGTGGCTGAGTTGTGGGGGGCTCCCTCCAATACTAGACCTCTGGATGGACTGGAGAGCTGCCTATAGTCTTTGCAGGTCATTGCACCAGAGAATGGGCACAGTAAGGATCTGTGGCAGCTGATCCTAGGTTTCCGCATCTGATGCCATCCTGAGCTCTCAGGTGAATGGCACCAGGACTGCATGGGTCTCAGCTTTGCATTCTTAAATGGGCAAGTGTATAGCCTTAAATGACCACATCAAAAGGACAGAAATAACACAAGCTGACAACCTTTCATCACATTTCAATAAACTAGAAAAAGAAAAGAACAAACCAAACCCAAAGCCAGCAGAAGAAAACAAATAACAAAGCTTGGAGCAGAATTAAGTGAAATGGAAAACAAAACAAATGAAATACAAGAAGTCAATGAAACAAAAGTTGTTTCTTTGAAAAGACAAACTAAGTTGATAGACATCTTGCTAGATTAACCAGGACTAGAAGAGAAAGAACCCACATAAGTTCAATCAGAGATGAAAAAAGGAGATATTGCAACTAATAGCATGGAAATACGAAAGACCATCTGTGAACACTACAAAAATTTCTGTGCACATAAACTAGATAGTGGAAATGGACAAATTCCTGGAAAAACACATCTTCTCAACAATCAATCAAGAAAAAAAATGGAACTCCTAAACAGACTAATAATGAACAGTTAGATCAAAGTAGTAATATAAAAATCTCTCAATGAGGCGCATTCAGAGCTGAATTCTATAAGATCTACAAAGAAGAACTGGTACCTCTGCTATAGAACATTGAGAATCCTCCCCAACACATTCTGTGAAGCTGCTTTCACCTTGATAAGGAAATAATAAAAAAAAAAACCTATAGATCAATATCCCTTATGGATATAATTTCAAAAACCCTTGGTAAAATACTAGCAAACCAAAGTCAATAGCACATCAAAAAACAAAACAAAACAAAAAAATCTTCCACAAGCAGGTGGGCTTCATCCCAATTTTTTTTAATGTTTAGCACCGAATTTATATAAGTCTCACAAGAGGGTGCTATAAGTCTCACAAGAAGATTTTATTAGTAGTCCCATTTTATAGATGAAAAAGCTGAGGCTCAAAGATCTTAAGATACATTTCCAAGATCACAGCCCAGAAAATACCAGAGTCAGGATTTGAACCCAGAAATCTACTTGTGTTCTAAACCGCAATACCTATTGTGGAAACTGGAGGAGGTCTAGGGGCACATGTCCCCAGCAGAGCAAAAGATAATCTTACTGCAAAATGCAGACTCTACCACCGCCTGGGGACCTGTCATAAAGCACAACACATGTCTGGGAAAATGAATTCAGAAAAACTCTGTCCCTAGGGAAGAAGCAATAGATTTTTTCACCTGAAAATTCCTTCATTGGAGGTGCCTGTAGCAAACACCTTTCATTTGGTGGATTCAGCTGCAAACCTGGGCTCTTCACTGCCCAATAGGTCTCGCTGAACGCTTGGCCTAAGATGAAGCAAGCTATAGATTTCCTTTCCTGCCCCTGTCTCCTGGGAACAGCTCTATTCACACGGTAGTATGCTTCATCTCGTCCTGCCTCAGTGTTTTGAATAGGGATGTCAATATCACCGCATGAAGGCTCCTGGGTCACTAGGGAATTGGCAATCCCATCTGTAATGAGCCCTTTATAGTGAGGAGACTGAATAGGCGGGCTGTGATGTACCAGAAAAGCAAAGTAAAGCAACCTAGAGTAAAATCATTGTTTCCAGGCAGCATGTTCCAAGTGTCTTCCACACACCAATCCTGTGAGATCCTCTATGGAAAAATAAGGTTGTAATTAATTCCGCATGAGTTTTATAAGTTGGGTAAATACTGTGTACTATTCCTCCATCCTTATATTAGATCTTCACAGTTTACACTAGAATATTCAAGGCTCTGAGAAGTTCTGCAGTATGGACTCTAATCCAAATTTCTGGGGATAGAACATCTTTCCTCACCTTTGATTTTCATAAGCTCTATTAACAACTCATAGGATTAACATTCTATAAATCACAGTTCGGGGAAAACTGATTTAAAGAACCTACTTTAAATGCCTATTTTTAGACTCTCAAGTAATATCTAGAATCGCACCACTGGGAAAAAGGAAAAGTTTAATTTACAAGTCTTTTCTATTCATAAAATTATCAGAACAGCTGGCCCTGACTTCCTATTTTAAGCACATTCTTAAATTGCCTGCAATCCAAGCAGCTACCAGCCCTGACAGCCTCGGAACAGGGAGGATTAAGAATATATCTCAAGCACAGCTCTGGCAACCATCTTTCTTCCTATAAGAAAGTTCCCTCCTGGGTGCCTCTTCACGATGTCCCTTCTTTTCATGCATCTGGTACAAGTCACTTCACTAGGACCATTGTAATATTTACCCAACTGGTCTTTTACCCTCACTGTCATCCTGCTCTAGTCCAAATGGAATTGAAACCACAGACCAATTTGTTTTCCTAAAACACTATGCTGACAAAGATGTATGTGAACAAGGATCGGGTTCTTTTACTGTTCCATCACTGTCTGTATGTTGGCCTAATGACTATATTGTTTTCCTCATGGTTACAATGGTTACATGGTTACAATGAGGCTGCTGCACCTCCAGATTAAAAGAAAAGGTTGTTTCCTCTCTGTTATGCAATAAAGTGTATCTCCTCCAAATTTATATTTTGAAAACCAAATCCCAAGTACCTCAAAATCTGACCTTATTTGGAGATAAGGTATTTAAAGAGGTAATCAAGTTAGAACAAGGATACTAGAGTGGGCCTTTATGCAGCATGGCTGCACACAGGGAAAATACCATGTGAACATTATGATGTTATCTAAAACTAAGGAGAGATCTTTGGAAAGGATCTTCCCTTCATGGCCCTCAGAAGGAACCATCCCTACCAACACCCTGATTATAGAATTCTGGTCCCCAGAACTGTAAAAAAAAAAAAAATCATATTTCTGTTGTGTAAGTCAGCCAGTTTGTGGTAGTTTGTTAACAACAGGTCTAGAAAACTAATATACTCCCTCTTCTTACTAGTTTGGAAACTCTGTTGAGAAACATCCTAGATACTTTGTCCTATTGCCTATGATTGAATCTCAAGTTCATGGTTACATCAATTAGAGGAAAGAGAAATGTAGAGATGAGCCTGAACAAATCAGTACCCATCTCTGGAATTGTAAAAGAAGTCATCTTTTCCTCAGCATACAGGAGGGTGAGCTATGAAAAGGAAAAAAAGGCAGGCCTAGATCAACATGACACAGGACAGAGAAATGGCTTTTGAAGTGGTGATTATATCCACCAGGTCTCGGGCTGTCTTCAAGACATTGGGACTTCAAAGATACATGAGAAAAGGATTCCTATTTGGAGCAGCCTCAGGAAAGGACACTGAGGAAAAATGCATAACCAAGGTAGCAGGAGAAAAACTAGGAGAGATGTGTGCTGCGAAAGCCAATGAAGAGAGTTCCCAGAGGGAGGGAAGCTGGCCAGTGCGGCAGGGAAGTCAGGTGAGCTGAGATGGAGAGGAAAATATCAGATTTGGCAAGTAAGGAGTCAATGGGACTTTATTTAGAATAATTTCAATGAAAATGCAAGAGGAGCAAAGTGCATCCTTCGTTATATGGACATGTGAATAGGGGGAAAGGAATTTAGGCGGCTTCGCTGTGAGTCACTCCTATCTAAAAGTGTCAGGTCACTTGGCAATGAAGTTGCACAGGAGGGAAGACAAATGTGTAGGAGAGGAACAGTAGTCAGCAAGGTGTTGTTACTGCGGCCACCGCTGCTGCTGAGGTGTCTGAAGTGGTAGCTATGTTGCAGGATTTAGGGGCTGGAGGAAAGGATTCAGTGGATGAGGGCTATGGAAAATATACTTCAAGTCCCATCCCTAAAAAGAAAATGTTTGCTGGTAATTCTCACTCTTCGGGGCAGGTATTCCTTCCCCATTCCTTGTGTTTCCTTGGGTGTGAAGGGAGTTCAGTGGACATCACAGCCCTGGTCTCCTTCCTCTTCTCTCTTTACTCCGCTTCAGCAAGCTCTAGTGCATTATCTGAACAGATATACTTGCTTTCCAAGCTCTCCCTTTTCCTCTAGGGAACAAGCTAACCCATGCAAATCAAGAGTTTCCTTGTCCTATATAGACCCCCCCCCCCATCATGTACGGGGGTAGCTCTGGCTCAGATAGCACAAGACTCAATGGGTGAATCTCTCTGCTGCTGGTGTCGGCTCATAGGCTGATGTAACTCTCAGAGTAAGCTTGGTCTTCCCACGCATAATTATGGACAATGCAGTGATGAGTGCCTTCTGTCTGTCTTATGCCTTGTCCTGTTTCTCTGTCTGTTGTCTCAATAATAAAGTGGGGACAAGAGGTCTTTTGAATGAGCTTTCTCCTCCCTGAGAGGAGATACCTAGCTGCAGAGATTTGGCACACCCTATGGATACTTTTTTCTACAAAGATTAGCTCAGGTGTCAGAGCAACACATCAAATATTGCTTTTCCTATCCCCACAAATGGCAAAGGCATTCTGGAGATTCCATAGTTCATGAAAAACATGATTGCCATATGGACAATGTTCCTACCCCTGTACTTCCCCTCCTTAGTAGGTATGAACCACAGTTTACGGGGCACACAGTGACTGCTATGCATCTAATTAATGATGGTTGAATCAGTAAGCCTTAGAAAATATTACAAAGTCAATCTATTCATCAATAGGCAGTTCCACTTCTATTTACTTCCATATATCTTTTCCAATACTTCAAATTAGAGCAAGGGTTGTTTCAAATAGAGTAATAGGCACTAAATAAAGTTGGCCTACATAGATACATGGATCTAGGTGGATAGGTGAGGGATGGAAAAAATAAATACATTAATGGCCTAAGAACTCCTAAAGAAAAACAGGTGAACTTACGTGCCTTCAGCTTTTTGCTCTAGAAATTGAGAACACATGTTCTTGTCAGGAACTCATCTCACTCAATTTGGAGTCTGCTGTTTGGCACTTACAGAATTCACACATATCTCGGCAAGAGCATTCCTCAAATTCCATTCTCACCGGCACCTCCCTGTCCTGGTCACAGCTGGAGATTACACAGCTTCCTAAGA
This sequence comes from Galagoides demidoff, assembly GCA_963574575.1. NCBI lineage: Eukaryota > Metazoa > Chordata > Mammalia > Primates > Galagidae > Galagoides > Galagoides demidoff. Next base: position 25,600 of record CAUYQV010061033.1, read on the forward strand.
CAAATGGTCATGCTAAGAAAATGTAACCACAGTTAAATCAAGACTGTCCAAGTTAGAAGCCAAACATGTGAGCACATCGGTGTCCCCATGACCACCTGTGTCCATCAGGGTTCGTCACAGAAGCAGAACCGTGGGGAATGATACAGAAGGAGGTGCTGTTATAGGGAGTCGATGTTAAGCTATGTGGAAGGTGGTGGAGGAGTGGACGAATCCGGGGCTGAGTCTAGGTAGGGTGCAAGTCAGCCCGATCAGCAAATGGAAAGATGAGCGAGCACAACAGCAGGACAAACTGAAACCCACAGTGTAAACGGAAGCCCTGCGGAGAAACAGGACCGCATGTTCATCCGTGTCCGCAACCTGATTCTGAGGGTGACACAAAGGAGAAGCTGGTGCTTTGTCTCCTGCAGTTGCAGTCACAACAGGCCAAGGACTCAGGACAGCTGAAGGAGGAGATTTAGTGAGAACTGCGTCGTCAGATCAGCAGCAACACACATAAGCTACCCCGCCCCCCACCCCGTGCCTTCCACCAGCCTTCTAAGAATTAAAAACACATTACCTTACACTCACCTCCAGATCTCTCTGGAGACTAATATTATTAGCTCAAGGCTGCTAAGGGAAGAGGATTATGGGAAATAATTTCTGTTTCTATTACTATTACTGCATAACAAATCGCTCGAAACTTAGTTGCTTAAAACAAAAACAATTATTTTGCTATATCCCACAAATTTTATGGGTCAGCGATTTGGGAAGCACTTGGCTGGCTGTTTGTGTTTGGGGATCTCTCCTACACTTTCTGTAAAACAGTGGCTGGCTTGGGAAAAGCCAGAAGGTGGAGCTGCTGGGGTTCGCAGTGTCAGGGCCTCCCTGCTATGTCTCTCCACCTAGTTCTGGGTTCCACAGGACAGATGACCTCCTAGCATGGTGGTTGCAGCTTCAACAGCAAGGCCTTTTACCATCTAGCCTCCAAAATCATGTGGCGTCACTTCCACTGTGTTGTATTGTTTTCTGTAGGGGCAGAAGTGTGCCCAGCTTCAAGGAAGGAGGAAGCAGAGTCTGCTTCTTGATGGAGGAGAGGTAAGGCCCTAGAAGTGTACATGGGATAGTTCTTCCTCTCCATATGTATAACCAAAAACCTCAACCTGAAATCAACTCAAACTTTTCCACGTGGTTCATTCTACAATAAATCCTGAAGCCAAACAATAACAACAATAAATATCAGGTTATTGCAAATCTGGCTTATAGTTCTTGACATAATTGGGGTGACCTTTATGCAAGGACATGATAACTCCTTTTAAAAATATTCTTTCTAACATTCAAACAATGACTATCTAGGGGATAAGATTAAAGAGAACAATGAAGAACACACTAAAGTTGTTATAATTTGAAAAGCAGTTATTATTTTAATGTCTCTGGGCCTTGGTTTTTTCTCATCTGTGAAATAAAGGCATTCTACTCAATGAGCTTAAGTGATTGTTCACCTATTTATTGGATCTACAATAAACAAAAACATATAGAATACTCTCTACCAGACACAGAACTGTTAACTATTTCTTACAAATTGACAAATAAAATCAGTTTGTGGAATGATATGGTTGATTGCTTTTTCCTGGATCGGGAGCGTACATGTGAGAAAAGCAATATAAAAAATATAACTCTACAAAATAAAGAATTAATTACAACAGTCATGGTGGCTCACACCTATAATCTCAGCACTCTCGGGGTCAAGACAAGTGGATTGCTTGAGCTCAGGAGTTCCAGACCAGCCTAAGCAAGCGTGAGACCCCGCCTCTAAAAATATCCAGACATTGTGGTGGCCACCTGTGGTCCTCACTGCTCAGGAGGCCAAGGCAAGAGGATTGCTTGAGCCCAAGAGACTGAGGTTGCTGTGAGCTATGACACCACAGCACTCTACAAGGGTGACTAAGTGAGACTCTGTCTCAAAAAATAAGGTAAAATAAAATAAAAAGAAATAAAAGTAATTCTGGATCTTCTTCCAGTCTTTTTGATTTTCTAAAGCAAAGTAACACATGATTCCAAGATAAACCAATTTTTTAAAAAATGGAGATTCCGATTAATGAATATTTACTGTTTAAAGAAAGAAAAGAAGGCTTCTCTAAGTCTCCCACATTTCTCTTTACTGTAACCCTCCAGAATGTTTGCTCATATGGATCAGAAATGAATCTTGGGAAAAATCTAGCAGAGAGCTTTGATTAAACGGTATGTTGGGTAAACAATGCCGAGGCATTTTAATGAGGTCAGATAAAAGGGATGTGCCGAAAAGAAAATATTTAAAAAATCACTTTGAGGCTTTATCCTTAAACCATTTCCTGGAGAACTGGGCTCCATTTCTTCTCATTGTGTCGTTATCCAAGGATTTTAAATCCTTTCACTGATTTTGCTACCACACGAATGAGCCACGGCTCCTCAGGCACATAGATCTTAATTGGTGAATTTCTGAAGCTCATTCTAATGAATTCCACATAAACAGACACCCTGTTTAAAGTCAATGGAATTCAACTTCTTCACATAAGTCCAAAACAAAGTTAAGTAACGTGCCTATAGCTCTCTATGAGACAATAGGAAAACATTGCTTCTTGTCTAAGAAGCCTGTTGATAGAGAGTCAGAGCACTTTCTAAAATCAATTTAACATTTTTGAGACCAAGAAACAAAGATTTGGGAGGTGAAATATGTGGGCCAACATCATCTAACCAATTATCGAATGTTGCTGAATCTGATCGTAATATGATTGGCTTCAAGATGGTATGGAGCTTATAGGAGAAAGATCCTTGTCTCTATTAGGTGTGGAAAGAAGAACAAAAGGAGTCAGAAGTGGATGGAAGGATCCAACCAGGATGGAAGGCAGAACCAGTCAGGATGGTCAATAGGTACTAAAATATTGGCATTGCAAACTTAAGAGGTAGAATGTTTTTGAGTTCATATAAAGATCCAGGGTGGACCCATACAATTGGTGACATAATTAGAATGAGGTCAAGGACCTGAGAAAGACAAGGTGCCAGCTGAGTCATTGACATATGTAATAAAATCCCCAGATGAAGACAAAGCACAGTGGAGAGAAAGATTGTAGGTGAGTCGTCAGTGTTCACTGGTTTAGGAGACGGAATAGAAGCTAATTAGTTGACTCAGACAATGAGAGGATGAACATGGAACAGCCAGAAGCAATGGGTCTCAGAAGACCAGGGCTTTTGCCAGGGGATTGGACACATAATAGTTTAGAGTGGGCATGGGGAAGCCAGAAGTGGGCCACCTTCTTCCCCTGGGATGTCTGGGTTTGGGGAAAACGAGCTGCTATGCTTATGTGGGCCATGGAGAAACAGGCAGTGAAGACAACAGGGTAGAGTGAATGTACCTGAAAGAGATAAAGATGCACAGAAATTTTTTTACCACCAAAGGGAACTCTTCAAAAGGCAAAAGAGAAAGGTTTGAGAGGGAAGGTGGCAGTAGAAATTTGGGTTTCAGGAACTGAGAGAGGAAGATGTGTGGGGATGTCCCTAGCCCTCAGCCAGAAAGAGAAAAGACAAAAAATCTTAGGCGCCTCCACAAAAAGAATACAGTCTGCTTGAGAAGAATGTCCAGGGAAACGGAGCCATCATTAGTTTTTAAAAATTTCTATCCATTGTATGCATAGGCCTATGGAGCAATAATACACATGGACACTTTTAAAATTTGTTTACTACTTGCCAAGGATAAATCCTACCTTGTCAACTAGATTGTGGGCTACTAACAAAGGATGATGCTTATTAGCATTATTAGCATCGGTAAATGTCAGTCTTAGAGGAATCAAATCAAACTAAAATTACTTGAGGGTAGCGCCCATGGCTCAGAGAGTAGGGCACCGGTCCCATATACCAAGGATGGTGGGTTCGAACCCAGCCCCGGTCAAAACTGCAAAAAATATAATTACTTGAAAATGAAGACTTCCTTAAGATTATAACCGCCCTTCTTTTTCTTTGTCTGTCCTTTATTTTATTTTCATTTGTTACTATTTGAAATTAATATTAATATATTTTTTTAACCAAAGGCTTTTGCAAACTTGTTAATGTGACCCAGCATGTGGATGAATGAAGCTGAAGACATCCTGGGTATAGTTTAGAAAAAACTCCATGTCTCTTCTCATTTAACTTGCTGAGCTCTCCCTCCTGGCTTCAGACTGAAGTCAGTTTCTGCAGTTCCACTTCCAAACCAGGGCTTCTGTCAACCTGTGATGTTCCATCTGCATTTTATCACCCCAGGCCCCTACGACCTGAAAATGGTACAGAGCAGAACTTATAGATGAATTCAGAAAAGTTGTGTCTTGTATTTCCAATAGAGCTTAGAAAACAGGGGAACAGAACTATCACTAGACCTATCTGGGAAGCTTCCTCCTAGGGAGCAAATCTGGAAACACTTTAATCCAAGTTGCTAGTTCTGATAGCAAGTCCAGCGTCACAGAAGTGACTTCATCATTGTCATTGCTTATTCATTAACATTACAAAAGACAATTAATTATGAACATGTCTTTTAAACAAGCTGAATATAGTCAGGCAGGTGGATTTATTTATAATAGGTATTGTTCTACCTTTGCCCCATAAGACTATTATGTTGGGGGCAAGACACGATTGTAAGAGGGACTTTACTTAACATATGCAATCAGTATAACCTGGTTTCTTGTACCCTCAGTGAATCCCCCAAAATAAAAAAAAAAATAAAATAAAGACTATTATGTTAGAGCTGGCAGTGTTGCCCTTGAAGTTCATTAGTCTGTTTCCAGCTTCTGGCTGAACAATGTTTCTAAGCCTTCCAAAGGAAGAGTGACTTGAGGAAGTCCTTCCTTTTTTCCCACCAAATCTCTAAATCTGTAAGTTGATCTGTTCCTATCACTTTATCTTCACTTTATCTTGTAATCAGGGCGTGTCTCACTCACATCTCTAGCAGGAGTGGTGTCTAAGATTTATGCATAGCCCTGGAGCCCTAAGAATCATGCTCTTTTCCATCTACCCAACAAGCATATACAAAAATTAGTTGCTTTATTTGTTTTGTTTTGCATCAAAACGCATGAAACATGACCAGGGGGACTTTTGCCCCTATGACGACTGCATCATATGGAATTCTCATTTCCTGGCCAGAGTTAGCCACGTGGCACCAATGCGCTGGGAAGAGTCTGAGTGCACTTTTCCAAATACAGATATTATTCAGATTTCCCTAATTTATGAAAGCTAGGCCATTCATTTCCTACCTAATCCTCTCTAGAGATGCTCCAAGATTTGAAATGAAGGAAATTCTTCTTTCAGATATATGTAATCCACATTAATTGTTTTTGACAGAAGAGGGCGGGATGGTTAGGTACTGTAGTAGTTAATACTTTAATCGTATCACCTCCACAACACACTTAGCTGGCTGCAGCGCTCTGCAGAGCAACTATGCCAAGGTTTTCTCCTCTTAGAATCAAAATGCAAGCAGCTCATATTTCTCCACTGCATTTTAATGTAAATGAACTTATGGCAGGTGGAGGAGAAAAAATCAGAAGTGAGAAATGAGGTGGGAGAAGCCTGTTTAAAGTCTCTGGGGACAGAAACACCGATCTTGCCATTTAGTAGTTTCCTATAGAATAAAGGTCAAGTTCTTGAGAATGACAATGAAACCTTTGATAAATTAGCCCACCTTTCTTTATACCTGCCCACACTCTCTAGAGCCCAGTCTTATTCCGCCCCATTCTCCAAATCCTGGTCTTTCACTCCTACCCCTACCTTTGCTTTTAATAGGATTGACTTAACTCAAATGCCTCCAAGTTCAGGAATTTTTTCTCTTTCTCCCTCAGCCAGTAATCACCATCTCTTTTCTGTAATGTCATAACTCATTCAACTACTTCCAAAGCATTTATGAAGCAAGAACCTATAATTTAGAAATTGGTATGCATGTCTTATTTTCCTCAGGGTTATGTCCAATGGGGGGAGAAATCATGCTCAAGAAAAGCAAAAACGAAAAAGAAAATGTAAAAATACTACATAGCACAGGCACATGGAAGATACACAATCATTATAAATTAGCCAATGCATTAACGAATCATTAAATATCTGGTCTGGCAAATTGTAAGCTGCTCAAAAGAGGAAACCATGTATTCAACATTTTGATGTTATTTGCCAGACTATATCTCTTATTTAAAAAATCTAGCCAGAAAACTCATTTGTGATGAATCTTAATAAATATGTACATTAAGTAGGAATTACATTGAACTGGGATGAACATTGGGTGGTTGCAATCATTCATTCATGATAGGCAGTCACAATAATGGACCTTAGATTTTTTTCAGCTTGGAGTTCAAGAATGATGAGAGTTGTCTGGCTTACCTGGAAAAAAGAAAAAAAAAAAAAAAAGAATCCACTCTTAGTGGACTTAAGATCAAAATCCTCTCTATTAAAACATCTACATTTTAATTCAACTGTTATTTTATTTCATGAGATATGGAATTATTTTCCCAAGAAAATGAGTGCCAAAGGTTAAAAGAAAGTAAGCAATCACTGATTTTATTTAAACTCTTCATTGATAAAAATAAGTGATTATAATGCAGTTAGAAAAATGGAAAATTTTAGTTCATAGGCTAAATTCAGACTGTTTGTCTGCAATTTATTTTTTTTCTATCAGTGATTATAAGGCAATATGATCCAGAGGAAAGCAGTTATATAGAGTAGTAAATGAATCTTCCAAACAAGAGGCCCATCTGACTGCTACTAGCATTTATTCAATAGCCACTACTTATTCAGAGATGGTGGCGTGGCAAAAACCAGAATCAAAGCCACATGACCATGGGTCATGAAGCAAAAGATTTTTCTCAATAAAATTTCTGAAAGGAATACCTCATTTCTATGAATTATTCACTAGCTTAGAATCCTACACATTTTGTGAAACGAAATCAAATTTGCCAATGAAAGCCAAACAAACCTATCAATACAAAAACCGAAAACTTTTCAATCAATCAGTACTAATTTAGTGAGATGGATGGCATTACTTTATTAAAGGTAAATTTCTATTTTCAACGTGAATGCAGTGCTGAGGACGACTGTGCACAATCTTTTGAATTGTTTCTGCCATGCCACTGAGCCATACAACCCCTCATGCTCTTGTCATTTTTTCTATAGGAAAACCAACCTTCCCACAGCCTTCATTAAATCATTGGCCCTTTGCTTGGCACAAGCCTGTTATTTGTGTATTTAGCTAATTTGTGTTGTGGTATTCTTGGAGAACTCCTGGTGCCAATCTGATTACAAACTCAGCTATAAACTCACTTGGACAATGAAACGATGGAAGGTTAGTCAGTTAGTTTTTTGGCCATTCAGATGTTAGTTTTTGGCCAGTTAGTTAGTTTTAGGTCAGTCAGTTTTTGGCCATTCAAAATCAGGTTAATTCTTTTAGATAATCATCAAAGTAAGTAAATTTTTGTTAATTCTTTTAGATAATCATCAAAGTAGGAACATTCAAATTCTTCTCTCCTAATAACGATATCAATAATCATGGCCACACTAGAGAACACCGTTGGACGCCCAGGGGAATATGGATCCATTCTGAGAAATATTCCACAACAATGCAAGGCAATGCACTTTTTAGAAAGAGTTGCAAAATAAAGGATTTCCCACAGCAGGATAAGAGGAAGTGCTTTCCAACAACGCATGAGATCATTTTAGCTAAACATATGAAGGGGAAATCCCTGGGTGGGGGTGACATAAGGAAAACTAGAGAGGCAAGAAACTTCCAGACTTGCTAGAAATAGTGAGTGGACCAGTTACCAAGAGTGTTCTAAAGAGGACATAGCAAATTAAATGTGCCTAGAAAGGTCGTTTGCTCCAAAGTATGGTGATTTTAAGTAACCCCTTGAAACCTAAACAGAGTTGATGAACATGTATTTAAACAATTTTAGTTCCTAGTAATGACAGGTTTCAGCTTACCTTTTAGAACATGATGCCAAAGCCTGTGCCTACCACCCAGCCTGGACAACTGAGCTCTTCTTGCAAATTTGAGTACAAAATCAAAGGTCGTGTATATCTCTGTCCATGCTCCCATTTAACATCTTAATCTATAGGAAATTGTGTTTTTCCCTTAGATTATCCTCATTAATTTCAGACATAGTTTTCAATAAATTAGATTTCTTTGATTTACTATTCTCTATTTTTTCTAGTACACTTTAAACACCAGGAGAATAGCAAAGAACCGTCCTAAGTGCTAAAGGTACTGTATAATTAGACATGTGCCACCTTTCCTAAACATTACTTTGCACTTTGGTGACCTAACGAGGGTAATAGGGTGGTGAGAGGGCTCTGTTGTCCCAGACCAGGATACAAAACTAAGACACACACAAGTCAAGTACTCTACCTTGAAAATGAGATTCAGATATTTATGGGACAGAGATCTCCTTCAGGCTTTATAGGGGGCGATGGTGAGTTCTGCTATGTCAGTGTAATTGAGCACCATCACCACCTAAGTCTGTATACATTTAAACTGGGGAGGAAGGAGGTAATGGGGGAGAAGTGGAGAGCTGTCAGAGACATGACTCAGCAACTTGGGAGAATGAGCCTGTACATTGCTCTCCCTGCCGTGAGCAGAGGGGATGCTTCTTTCAACCACGCCAAGAAAAGCACAAGAGTATCAAGGACAACAATTTATAGAGATTAGATGAGTGCTGCAGGAAGAGCAGAATGGCATCGCAGTTCCTTATTGGGATGTCTACGTATGTACTGCACCTGCTGATTTTGCTCTCGACCCATTTGAACAGAAGCACAAAAGGAATATAAGAGAGGTGGCAGAAGAAGGGAATGTGGCACCCAGGCAGCGTGGGTGCGCAAGGTCTGTGTCAGCGAGGGGTCCGGCGCTTCTGTGAGCAGGCTGTGGGAAGGCCAGGTGAGGCAGCCTGACTTGAGCTAGCATGTACTTCCCTAAGAAGGCTGAAATACAGGGCAAAGACATACAGCAGCCAAGGCCTGTCCTGTGCAGGACCCCAGGAAAGACACAGCAGTATCAGAGGGAAAACATGGGGTCAGCTTCAGGAGGTGAAGCTGAAGCTAATCTCCCAATTAGGGTATCTTAACAGCATGTCTCCAAGGCCTGGTGGATAACTCACATGTTATAATTCCATGAGAGAACCAGCATTTGGATATCTGCATCATTTGACAAAGAAGCTGGGAGAGCCACGGAAGGACTGCCAATGTGATGCTGGTTACGTAACATCATCTACTTCCTCCCTCACGTCCGCTCTTCCCAAGCTTACAAAAGAGAAGCTGAGACCAGAAGAAACAAGAATGGAGAAAATGTTCTACATGCCAATCACGAACTCTCCCTTGGGCTGAAAATTTCTTATGCTGAAGCCTGGTAGATAGCCGAGAAAGAGGAAACGATAAACATTTAATGAGGGTGTGAGGCTGGGGCTTAAAGCTAGATGAAATTGGGTTAGACTAGATTTTTTAAATGATAGCAAATGATAGACACCTATGGGATCTGTCATCATTAGGAGATGGAAAAGACAGATTCAACATGAGAACAGTGAGTGGAGAAAAATAGAAACATTTCTTGTTGGTATCTCACCACATTTGGACTTCAATGAATTGGTGACCCAGAAAAAGAAATAATAATATTAAATTATGTTTAACTGGGTTAGGGATCAATAAACTCTGGAGTCAAAGGCCCTGAATTTAAATTTTGTCAGTCTTTTATCAGTTGGGTGTCCTAAAACCAGTTATATCAAAATATTGTGTATATCAGTTTTTCATCTATAAAACTCGGCTACAATTATCACCTTCACAGAGTCATTCTGGAACTATATACAAATCATTAGTCTGGCAATTCCATCCTTTCTCTCTAAGTTATCTCTCTTTTTCTTTCAAATGCACATACATATAGCATTTTTGAATATTTAAAATGCTGTAATCAGTTGGCATATAATTTTGTGTTTTGTTAATTCAGTTCATGATTTAGAGTTTTCCATATATTAAAATTACCACATATTACCATTTTAATATGCTTAAAGGAGCCATCATTTGTGAAACAGTAGGCTTAGCTAGTTCCCTTTTGTGGGGAATTTGGATGGTTTCCAAGGTTCTTTTTTTCCTCCTCAATATAAACTGTGATATTGCTAAAATTAAAAAAAAAATTAAAAAGCACTTTA
>CAUYQV010061035.1:0-17797 GCA_963574575.1 Galagoides demidoff
TGTTCTGGCTTGGCACCCATAGCACAGTGGTTATGGTGCTGGCCACATGCACGGAGGATGGTGGTTTGAATCCGGCCCAGACCAGCTAAACAACAATGACAACTGCAACAACAACAACAAAATAGCTGGGTGTTGTGGCAGACGCCTATAGTCCCAGCTACTTGGGAGGCTGAGGCAAGAGAATTGCTTAAGCCCAAGAATTTGAGGTTACTGTGAGCTGTGACACCATGACACTCTACGGAGAGTAACATAGTGAGACTCTGTCTCAAAAAAAAAAAATATGTCCTGTGGACCTCAGATAAGAAAGTGTTAGTAGCCTGTGTCTGACTACTCTGGATTGTACCCAATAGATATCTTGTTGCTGTTGAGCTTACTAAAAAATATGAACCTGCTATTGAATTTTATGAGTCCTAGTAAGTTAGTGACCTTGAGGGAGGTTTTAAGACCCCTGAGACAATAGGAAAATAATTTGAACAGACTCTTCACCAAAGAAGATAAAAGGATGAACAATAAGTACATGAAAATCTGCTCGATAAATTTAGACATCTGGGAAATACAAAATAAACCACATTGAGATACTATTATATGCCTATTAGAATGACTAAAATTAAAAAGATTGATCAAACCAAGGGTGGCAAGGATGTGAAAAAAATTGAAACTCTCATACACTGCTGATATGAATATAAAATGGTACGATCGGTTTGGAAAAACATGTTTGGCAATTTCTTAAAAACTTATACATATACCTACCACACAGTCAAGCCATTTCATCTCTATGTATTTACCCAAGAGAAAAGACAGCAGGTGTTCATACAAAAAACATGAATGTCCATAACATATTTATTTGCAATTGCCTAAAAGTGGAAACAACCTAAATATCTCTTGAGAGGTGAAGAGATAAACACATTGCTGTGTATCCATTCAATGGACAACTACTCAGCAACCAAAATGAAAGAATGAAAGCACTATGGATCCATACAAGAATATAAATGAATCTCAAAATAATTATGGTGAACGCGAAAAGTACATACTGTATGATTTCATTTATTTAAAACTATATGTGTACAAAATATAAATTAATCTAGAGTATCGGAAAGTAGTTTAATGATTTCCAGATGGGGGAAAGGGTGTGGGGAGGAGCAGGAGGCATGAAAAAACATTTTAAGGTAATGGATGCCTTCATTACTTGGATTGTGTTGGTGATTTCACAAGTGTATACATATTTTAAAGCTTTATTATTGTACATTTGATGTACATGTAGTTAATTTGTATGTATTACACCAAAAATATAAAGTGAATAAATTCCCTTTATGAAAAAAGTGGCTTAGTATCACAGATTCCACTTTTCCTCCTGTGTTCCTAGCAATTATACTGCTTCCTCTGCAAAAACAGAGGAAAGGTAGTTTCTGAGGCAGTGAGCAAGGCACAGAGAGGCTGGACAGTAGAGCTAGATGTTGCACTTGGCAACTCCCCCAGGGAGCGATTAATAGGGACAGAAAACCAGAAACAAAAAGAAACTCCAGGAAAAAATTAGAGTGAGGGTCTGGATGAAGCACTACTGGCAAAATGTTCATAATTTGTGGAGCTGGATGATAGGTATATGGGTTTTATTATAGAAATAGTCTTGCTAGCTTAGCATATAATTTAACAGCAGAACTAAACCCCCAAATATTTGATAGTGGTTGTATACTGGGAATGAAAACGTGTGAAAAGGGGTGGCCATTCTTTACTGATTAAATTTGTGCTAATTAAGTTTGTGTGTTGCTTTGTTAAAAACAAAAACAATTTTGCAAAAGAAGGATTAAAAAGTCAATATCAGACATATGTTAAAAATGTTTTTTCTTCCCTTATGTGAAGTCACTGAGTTATGCGAAGAAGTCGATGATGAATGTAGCAAATTTGGTCAGTTTTGATAACTACTTGGTTGTTGAAAGCTGAAGTTTTAAAAAAAATCTGATTTATTTTTATTTGTACAGTGTGGGTAGAAGAAAGGAATTCTAAATCTGGAAATTACAAGTACTCAGGTATTTGAAAGCTGTTAGGCTTTTATTTAAGAACATATAATTTTGGTGGAGCTTTATGAGTTGAAAGAATTGTTGACAAGCTACTTATATATCAAATATCTTGTGCTTCTGGTTGACAGGCATTTTTATTATATTATATATCACTATTATGCCTCCTCGCATAATGGGAGAAAAAAATTCAGGAACAGGAGAATTCAAGAGAGGAAAAGAGTATCTTTATTCCACCTCTCCTTGTCATTGTACTTTAAGGAAATCTTTGAACACCATGAAGGAAATTTTTAAAACATATGTATGTCTTATAGTTTATAAATTCAAGAAACTTGGGATTTTGAGGATTCAGAAAAGTGTTTTGAATACACTGCAGAGGCCAAACCCGTGGATTCCCTGAACTCACAGGTTCACGACCAGTCTGAGCCAGAGCAAGACCTCGTCTCTAAAAATAACCAGGCACTGTGGCAGGTGCCTGTAGTCCCTGCTATTTGGGAGGCTCAGGCAAGAGAATCACTTAAGCCCAGGAGTTTTAGGCTGCTGTGAACTATGACCCCATAGCACTCTAACAAGGGCATCAAGTAAGACTCTGTCTCAAAAAAAAAAAAAACAAAACAAAACACTGTGAATCCAAATAGTAACTGACTAAAGGATTTAGTTACTAATATATCAAAGAAGATAAGGGCACAGGAAATGCTATTCTGGATCAGTGTCTCTCTATGAGCGATGCTAAAAGAAATCTTTGTGAAAGAACCCTGTAATAACCTGAAAATATTTTTCAAAACACCCTGAATATCCTACAACTTCTATTCATATCTCATTAGGGACCTACACTCACTGAATTTTTCCAAATCTTTCTTTGACCTATTTGTAGTGGAGACTAGCCATCAGATTGTTAAGGGTCCAAACTGCAGTCAAAGAAACCTGGGTTAGAATCTTAGATCTTGGACAAGTACTTTCTCTGTGCCTTTAGTTTCCCCATCTGTAAAATGCAGGCAATTAATGTAGCTACTTCATAAGTTTGTTGTATTTTTTTTTCATTTTTTTTGGCCGGGGCTGGATTTGAACCTGCCACCTCCGGCATATGGGGTCAGCGCCCTACTCCTTTGAGCCACAAGCACTGCCCTGTATTTTATTTTATTATTTTATTTTTTTTTGAGACAGAGTCTCATTATGTTGCCCTGGGTAGAGTGCTGTTGCATCACAGCTCACAGCAACCTCAAAATCTTGGGCTTAAGTGATTTCTCTTGCCTCAGTCTCCCAAGTAGCTGGAACTACAGGTGCCCACCCCAATGCCCATCAATTTTGTTGTTGTTGCTGTTGTTGTTATTGTTGTTGTTGTCATTTGGCAGGCCCTGGGCTGGGTTGGAACCTGCCAGCTCTGTTGTATGTGGCTGGTGCCCTAGCCACTGAGCTATAGGCACCAAGCCTGTTGTGAGTATTGAATGAGATTCATTTAAATCACTTAGCATAGGACTCGACAATCAATATATTGTATGTAAGTCATTGTTATTTGGTATTTTAAGCCTGTACATTTTTTTTTTTGGCAGTTTTGGCCGGGGCCAGGCTTGAACCCACCACCCCTGGTATGTGGAGCCGGTGCCCTACTTCTTGAGCCACAGGTGCCGCCCCTAAGCCTGTACATTTTTTCTTGGTGTTTACTATTAGTATCAGGTCCATTTTATTAATTAAAAGAAAAATTATTTTTATAATAAGCTTTGAGGTTTAAAAAGTTGAAATAGTTCAATCACTATATGAAGTTCAAAGAGCCTGAGGAAGATTCTAGCCCCCTCTTCCTTCCTCCCCCACACAAACGTAGCATACTTTCCCACTCACTTTCATTCCATCAATATAGTTACATCTCCTTATTGACTTTGGTCAAAATTCAGATGTCCCCAAGGTGGGCACTTCCTTACATTTAAACAATAGAGCAAATGAAGAATCTAAGGCTAATTTTGGTTCTCTGGAGAGAAGAGGCTAGCAAAACACTGAATGGAGGAAGCTGGGTGAAGGAGTACTAGTAACTACCAGGAAAATCTACCTCTCTCATCATTTACATCACATTTCAGGAAGCTATTTAGTGTCGAACACTGTTTTACAAACAAGTCTGACAATAAGAATCACCTAGGTCATTTGTTAAACAAGTGGACGCCCAGGTCCTTCCCCGGGATTTGGTAGGTTTAGGATGGGGCTTAGGAATCTGAAGGTTTAACAAGCCCACAAGGGATTCCTAAGCTGAGAAGTTTCAGAAATGCTGAAGAGGTTAGGAGCTTCGAAATAAGACTACACCTGAGTTCAAATCTAGCTCCCCTTGTTGGGGGTGGCTGATCATGGAGTTAATTAACCACCCTCCACCTCAGTTTTCCTCCCCACAAAATGTTGGGATTAAATAACTTTACATATCCATAAGACATTTGTCTCATAGTGGGCACTGAAAAAATAGTTGGCATTATTAAGTGCTTTAACCTTTTTTTGTTTGTTTGTTTCTTTTTTCAGACAGAGTCTCAAGTTATCACCCTGGGTAGAGTACTGTGGCATCACAGCTCACAGCTACCTCAAACTCCTGGGCTTAAGTGATTCTCTTGCCTCAGCCTCCCAAGTAGCTGGGACTACAGGCATCTGCCACAGTGCCTGGCTATTGTTGTTGTTGTTGTTGTTGTTGCAGTTGTCCTTATTGTTTAACTGGCCCGGGCCAGGCTCAAACCCACCAACCTCAGTGTATGTGGCCGGGGCCTACTCACTGAGCAACCGGCACCGCCTGTGCTTTTAGTTTTAATTCATTTATACTTATATATGAATCCTTAGAGTCTCCTGGGCAAGGTGCCAAAATAGCTAATGATTTTCTAGAACTTTTTATTTGCACCCTAACATGTCTTTATCTTTGAAGCCAGAGTTACAGAAATTTCCATTGTTATTGTGATTAGCTGTTATGGGTCACCTTGTATATCTTTATGCCTTATCATGTAAATTAAGCATTCAGAGTATCTGAAGATTCCAATTCATACCATAGACACTGTATGACACCTGTTCCTGGAAAGTTGCTTTTCCTCAGATTTATAAAGTTTTCAGACTTTAGCTTCTTTGGATTCTAACTGGAAATAGTCCAATAATACTCTACTTCGAATAACAGTTGAAGCAGGGCTCTGAAAGAGCTTTGGAGATTGATCTCCAGATTACAAGGGGGTGGGATGTCAGAGAAACAGAAATGGACAGACAGAAGAAGAGAAAACAGGGATAATGTCAAAGTCATACTGACAATAACAAGGAAAAACCATGAAAAAGAGATAGACAGTGCTGGATAGAGAGGGCAGAAGGGGTGAGGAGCCACAGAAAGAAGGACAATAGAGAGAACAGACAAAGAGAAAGAGCACGCTAGACATAGGGATTATATATAGGGATACAGACAGACAGGCATAGACAGAAAGAAAAAGGGACCAAGACATGTGCTGGGATGAAAGCTTCTCTTGTTACTAATACCAATAGGTTTAACTTAGGGAAATTCATTCATTTTAAATTCATTCATTTCCCATAGCAATATGGGAAAAACACTGCTAGACCCTTCTTGGAAATACAAGCCCTCTATCCCCTAGGTGGGGAAAGTAATAGTGTGATATAGAGCAAGGCAGAGTGTGATAAGCAGCATTGAAACACAAGGGGCTTACATCCAGGGAAGGAAAGAATATATTCAGTTGGAGGATGGAGGAGGTAGCATTGGGATTGGACCCTGATGGAAGAATGGGATTTACAGGTGAAGGGAGAAGGACTTTTTTTCAGACAATGGGAATGACATTAGCAAACACTTTGAGCAAGGAAAATAAGTAACATGTTTAGGAAAGAAGCAATGGTATAATTTGGATAAAATGAAGAACTCGTTATGAGTAGGGAGATAATGGCAAAAAGCTAAAAAATCATTTTGGGTGTGGGAGGGGGCATCGAAAGTAAGACTGAGGGGCAAATAAGGGTTTTGGGGCAGGTGAATAATATGCCTATGGGTAGGAAGAATTAGGAATAGAGGACCTAGAGAGTGGAAGGGAGGATGAGATGGACATTGTTGCTGTTGTATGTTCTGGAAGGTAAGTTCTATCAAACGTCTTCTGATCATCCCTTCTATCCATCCCACAATGATCTAAAATCTTATTTGGAGATAGAGGATGAAGTCAAGGAAGGAACTGAACACAGTCTGCAGGTTTGTAGCTTGTGTAATTGGGTGGATGGTAACGTCATTAACAGAAATTAGTTTGGAGAAGATAGGTTTAGTTTTTGATATGTAGTTTTAGAGATGCGAGTGCATCACTAAATGATGACCAGAAGGCAGCTGGATTGTGGATCTGGACTTTGGGAGAATTTTGTGCTATAAAGCTTAGAGGTGGATTATGAGGTGTCATGGTGAAGGAGCTCAAAATATGACTCCCTGCTATAAAGAGTGTTTTGAATTAAAAGCCCTTCAGAAAAATAAATAAAGGCCCTTCAGAGATTAAAAAAGGCATCGGAAGGAGTTTCCCTCTATCTGCCTAAGCCCGGTTGACAGATCAAAAGAACAACTGATGACCCTTCCCCTCCCTGGATCTCAGTATGTATCAGGAAAAAACTATGAAGAATTCAACCAGACCTGGCCCAAGTCATTTTAGATATAATACCTTTCTTTCAGGTTAAGAATCATTTACAAGTCAATTTGTTTTCCCCATCCATTCACCTTCCCTAGCAACCATTTATTGTACCTAAACAGAATTACCTGTACTGCTCATCTCCTCCTCCCCTCTAAAAAGCAGGTATAAAAAATCTGGGTCCCACTGGGATATTGAGTAATCACTGTGTAATTCTCCCCATGCACATGGTAAAAAAAAAAACCTCTTCCTTTTATTAATGTGCTTTAACTGTGAGTTGATCTTTGGCATGTTTCTGCTCACCCCTACAAATGACACCTGCACCCCAACTGATGAGTGCAGAGCAATAGCAGATGGTCTGAGAACATGTGTGGCAATGAAACATAACTCTGTCTATTTAGGCAGTCCTCCTACTTTGCTCCTGGAGGTAGGGAGGTCTAATTTATACAGAACTGATAAGACTAGTTAAAATGGATGAGGACAAAACTCTGCTGTCTCCATGTGGGTATTTCCTTCTTGCTAAAGGACTACTCAACCCTCAGTCATTCAGAATGAAGGGCTAGAGGGGGGGGAAGGTTTGCTGGGAATATAGAGGGGGTGAGGACAGATGCAGAAACATTTGGCTATCAGAGGATCTGTCATCACCTGCTCGTTATCATGGTATCTTTTAATCCCTCTTTCTTTCCCCCCTAATATTACAAACGTTGGCTTCCTTCTAGTCCCAAAGCCTATAGAGTCCTGGGTCTTCAGCAAGTACCCTCTTTCACTCTGCCTACTGCTGGATACCTTGAAGTAATTGATCTAATGCAGTGAATCTCAACTAGCAAAATACATGAGACTGACCTAGGAGAACATACATATACCCAGGCCCATCTTATGATTATGAGTCCTTTAGTTTGGGGGTATGACTCAAGAACATGTATATTTAACTAACTTCCTAGATGATTCTTATTCATATAACATGTGTTACCAGGAAATGGAATTATTTCCATCTTGGCCTTTTACTACACTATTGGGGTCCTACAGGCCTTAAGTTTTATTCCCTAATTGTATTAGCACCATCAATCAGTGGGTCCTACAGCAAGCATGACAGTTACAAAGGGAAATGCTTATTCTCAGGCTGCATCCTAGATCTACTCTACCAGAATTTCTGAGCACAATGCCCTGGAACCTGCACTTCTACAAACACCACAGTCCTGTGTAGTGACTAGTCTGGAAAGCATACATTGAGAAACACTAACCTACATGTGGGAAGTTACAGTTGACCTCTGCTGTTAGGAGCAATGAGGTTTGGGGCACAGAGGAAAGAGGAGGTAGATAAGATCAGCTGTTGAGGCTCCATGCCTGTGGCTCAAGTGGCTAGGGTGCCAGCCACATACACCTAAGGTGGTGGGTTCGAATTCAGCCTGGGCCCGCCAAAGCAACAATGACAGCTGCAACCAAAAAATAGCCGGGTGTTGTGGCGGGTGCCTATGGTCCCAGCTGCTTGGGAGGTTGAGGCAGGAGACTTGCTTGAGCCCAGGAGTTGGAGGTTGCTGTGAGCTGTGATGGCACAGTACTCTACCCAGGGGGATGGCTTGAGGCTCTGTCTCAAAAAAAAAAAAAAAGATCAGCTGTTTGATCTTTCCTCATCCTTTCAGCTGTTTGATCAAAAGGTCATGGTTTGGCTCAGCACCTGTAGCTCTAGCGGCTAGGGCGCCAGCCACATACACCTAAGGTGGCGGGTTCAAATCCAGTCCGGGCCTGCCAAACAACAATGACAACTACAACCAAAATATAGCTGGGTGTTTTGGCGGGTGCCTGTAGTCCCGGCTATTTGGGAGGCTAAGGCAAGAGAATCACTTAAGCCCAGGAATTGGAGGTTGCTGTGAGCTGTGATGTCACAGTGCTCTAGCCAGGGTGACAGCTTGAAACTCTGTCTCAAAAACAAAAGTCATGGTTTGAGTCTCAGTTTTGGTAATTCACTCAGCTGCGATTAGAACCTAGGCAATGGGGCCAGATGACAGCTGGAGAAGATTGCTAATTAATTAAACCTGGTTTAAGGTCAGGCCACCAACTGGCAGATACGAAATCCTTTTTAGTTGGAGAATATGGATGAGAGGAACAGAAAAGATCTGAAACGTAGAAATTTTTCTTTTGACTTCTCAAATGCTTTTACTTGTTTATTTCTCTTAGGACATAAGTAGTTTCCCCTATAACAGTATCAAAATTGACTCTTGAATTAGTATTCATTGTTAAATCATGGTTGGAATGCATTTAAAATTCAAGAACAAGGTGTACAATGTAGACAGTATTTGAAAAGGCACTTAGATTTTCTAAAAGTGAGGGAGAAATATTTTTCAGTGATATTTGAAAAATGAGAGAAATGTTTGTATTTTTCATGGTGCGTATTTTGTGAAACCATCTCATTATTTTAGGCTAACTGTCCTTCAATTGTGAAAAGCCTTATAAGGTAGAGCTGGTTTACTTGTCAATTAATGGGAGAGAGCCAGAGGGTATAGTTCCTACTGGCAGTTAAACTGAATTTGAGATTTCACATATACAATGGTTTTCTGTTGTTATTTAAGCCTTTGACTGTTAATTATTACTGAAAGTACTATCTCCTTTTTCTGCCAACTAGATGGTAAGCTTCCTGAGGGCAAGCATTTTGTCTCACACTTCTTTATATTCCTCTATCTAGTACGGGATTATACATGTAGCCATTTCTCAATAAAGATTTAACTCAGGCTCGGCGCCTGTGGCTCAATCGGCTAAGGCACCAGCCACGTACACCTAAGGTGGCGGGTTCGAATCCCCAGCCTAGGCCCGCCAAACAATAATGATGGCTGCAACCAAAAAAATGGCCGGGCGTTGTGGCGGGCGCCTGTGGTCCCAGCTGCTTGGGAGGTGGAGGCAGGAGACTCGCTTGAGCCCAGGAGTTGGAGATTGCTATGAGCTGTGATGCCATGGCACTCTACCCAGGGGGATAGCTTGAGGCTCTGTCTGAAAAAAAAAAAAAAGATTTAACTCAGGCTTGGCACCTGTAGCTCAGTGGCTAGGGCACTGGCCACATACACCAGAGCTGGCAGGTTTGAACTCAGCCTGGGCCTGCCAAACAGCAATGAAAACTACAACCAAAAAATAGTCAGGTTTTGTGGCGGGTGCCTGTAGTCCCAGCTACTTGGGAGGCTGAGGCAAGAGAATCACTTAAGCCCAAGTTTGAGGTTGCTGTGACGCCACAGCACTCTACGAAGGGCAACATAGTGAGACTGTCTCAAAAAAAAAAAAGAAAGAAAGAAATTTAACTCACATGAGAGTAGTGAGATAGGAATGAAAGAATTGCACATGTCCTCTCCACTTGTGCTTATAGTCCTAATATATAGAGCAAAAAGGGATATGGGATGGTATAATTTTGGCACATCTGCCCAAGCACTTGCTATGTGTGTTTTGCATCCTTAACACTGAAATATTTAGATTTAATTGTAATGAAATCCCTCTTAGCAAAATGCATGAATGACTAAGAAAATTAGCAGGTCTCATTTATAAGAGATGGGGAAAAGGAATCATTCCTCTGCTTCGTAGTAATAAAACTAGTGCCTATAGGCCCCATGGTATGAGTCACAGAAACTTGAATGAAGTTGCTCACCTCCACAATATTTGTGTAATATGAGTTGTCTGCTACCTACTCACGTATATATTATTTCATGTGAATTTGTGTATAACCATTCTAGAAGCAAAGAACTGTCCTTTATGTAGACAACTGGGGATACAACTAGAGCCATCCTATGCAAAGTAAAGGACT
This sequence comes from Galagoides demidoff, assembly GCA_963574575.1. Classification (NCBI taxonomy): domain Eukaryota; kingdom Metazoa; phylum Chordata; class Mammalia; order Primates; family Galagidae; genus Galagoides; species Galagoides demidoff. Next base: position 10,398 of record CAUYQV010061035.1, read on the forward strand.
TGACTTTACATATACTGACATTCCATAAAAAGTAGACATGTAAGATTTTTTTGTCTTCTTACTGACATTTCTATGTTACTAACAACTGCCACCAGAGAAAACAAGGTGATTCTGACTGTTGCAAAAAACACTAACCGTATATTTTCCTGCAGCTACAACCATAACTCAGAAATACAAAAGACTGATGGTAGCCACCATTTGTATGAAAAAACAAAATGCAATTGTTGGCTTCCGAAGATTTTTAAGAAGCAGAAAACATTATGCAAATTAGCCGAGACAATCATGTTTTTAACAGAGAATTTGCTTTCATTCAACCTTGTGAATATTTCTTACAATTCTTGTCAAATGTTTGCTTCCCTGTTTGACTCCAGCTATTCTCTGAGAAGGTGCTCCTTAGGTGAACCCAGTCCCACCCACAAATGTCAGAACCAGAGTTTGGGCTCACTGACAGAATGGGCCAGAGAGGGAGACACAGGGGCTGAGAACTTTGACAGTCTTACAGGTGAAAGACAGGCAATCTGGAAAGATCCCAATAGCAGGCATTGGGCAGAGCCGTGCTATGATGAGGTACTGTCAGGCCAAAGATTGGTATAAAAGGAGTTTTGCAAAAGATGGCAAGGAACAACTCATGAGGATAAGGCTCAAAGCACATAAACCCAAATAACAAAGAAAGAGAATTTTTTTTTTTTTTGAGAGACAGAGTCTCACTTTGTCACCCTTGGTAGAATGATGTGGCATCATAGCTCACAGCAACTTCAACTGGGTTCAAGCGACCCTTTTGCTTCAGCCTCCCGAGGAGCTAGGACTACAGGTGCTCACCACCACACCTGGCTATTTTTTTTTTTTTTTGAGATGGGATCTCACTCTTGTTCAGGCAGGTCTCAAACTCTTGAGCTCAGGCAATCCACCCGGTTCAGCCTCCCAGAGTACTTGTATTACAGGCATGAACCATGGGGCCCAGCGCCAGAGAAATTCTTAGTATGGATTCCAGATTAAGCATGAAGAAGATCGGTTATAACAAAGCAAGAGGTCAGAATAAGATCTAAAATAAAGATGGCAGGCTGGGTGCGGAGGCTCACCCCTGTAGTCCTAGCACTGGACCCCTTGAACTCAGGAGTTTGAGACCAGCCTGAGCAGAAGGGAGACTCTATATCTAATAAAAATAGAAAAACTAGATAGGTATTATGGCAGGAACCTGTAGTTCCAGCTACTTGAGTGGCTGAGGCAAGAGGATCATTTGAGCCAAGGAGTTTAAGGTTGCTATAAGCTATGCTACCAAGGCACTCTACTCAGGGTGACAGGGTGACACTCTGTCTTAAATAAATAAATACATAAATACATAAATATAAAATAAAATAAAATAAAAATGGCAATACTGATGTTTGAGATTCTGCTTCCAGAATTAGGAATGGACTTAAATCTATTGGTAGATATTTAATGGCTTCAGCTATTGGGTTCCATTAGCTGCTAGAGTTCTAAGCTAGACACTCAGATCAATATATTCTTGTGCTACCTGTGTTTAGATAGGTCTCTGCTACCATTCCCCAACGCAGGACAAATTTAATCTTTGTGTCTCTCTGAGTATTTTCACTTGCTTATGAAATCGCATCTAAAAATGTATTCAGTCGTGTATTCATTCAACAAACATGTATTAAGTGATTACTCCATTTCAGATACTGTGGAATACCAGGGTAAATAAAGCTCAGCCATTGTCCTTAGAAAATGTACAGGTTCATGAAAGAGCAAGTATCTAAATGGATGATTCCAGTATAGTTTGCTAACGGCACAAAGAATGGAGATAACTTTTGTTCACTCCCTCAGTCAACCAAATGTATTAAGTGCCTTCTATTTTCCAGGAACTAGTGTGGGAACACAGGGGATGACTCAGAACCTAAACTTGTGGTGTCATGTAAAATATCCAAGAGAAGTGAAGCTTGATCTGAACCCCGTAGGAGGTAACCAGGTAAAAGACCTTGGCAGACAATGCCTATTCTTCCCTTCCTAACAGAGCCCTGAATTTTTTTTAGGCAACATTGTATAAATTAAAAAATCTACTTACTCCTTCACACACCATTCTAGGCATGAGTAACCATATAAAGTGATCCTTAGGTGCACTATATACACTATGGATAAAGTCAACTGAGTGGGGCTTTGTTGAAAGTCAGTTTTTTTTCCTGGTAAAAAGAAACTCAACTGACAGGTTCTTCACTCTTCCCTTTCTTCATTCTTGGAATGCAGATATGTAACCTAGAGATGGAAACACCGTCTTAAAGACAGGAGAGCAAAAGCCTCTTTATAATAATGGTAAAATAAAAAAAGATAGAGTCTTAGTCCCTGATAGTATCGTGCAACTTCTATTTCCTTTGGACTTTTGCTTAAGCTACTATCATCACTTTTTTATTGTGTCTCTTAGGTGTCATTAAACACAATTCCAAACAATAAAAAAGAACACTGGGGTTTGGTAGTTTAGAGTGCAAGAGAAGCACCCCGTGCAGAAAGGAATGACATGTGCAAAGGCATGGAGTTAGATGGCTTCAAGGTGAAGCAACTGTAGGTAGACTAAATATAGCATTGAAGTTACGAAGGGAGAGTGGCCAGAGATGAAGTTAGAAGGGTAAGAAATGACCAGTTCCTTGTAACCTATGTTAAGGAATGTGGGCTTTATTGTAAAGACTGTAGAGAGAAACTTATGAATTTTTAAATGATCCAACGTTTGTGTTTTATAAAGTTTCTTTTGCTGGAATAATTAGGGAAGTTTAACAGAAGAGAAGTTGATACAGACAGACTAGATAGGACACATACATTATCTGGGCAATTAAAAACTAAAACTGGCCAACTGTGGTGGCTCGCACCTATAATCCTAGCACTCTGGGAAGCCAAGGCAGATCCCTTGAGTTCAGGAGTTTGAGACCAACCAGAGCAAGAGGTAGACCTCTCTTCTCGCCACCTGTCTACTAAAAATAGAAAAATTAGCTAAGCATTGTAGCAGGTGCCTGTAGTCTCAGCTGCTTGGGAGGCTGAGGCAGGAGGCCTTGAACCCAGGTGGGTGAGGTTGCTGGGGGCTAGGCTGACATCACAGCCTGGACTATGCAAAATAAAACTACATACATACACACATACATACCAAAACTAAGGTAGTAGTAAAGAGAAGTGATAGAAAAGATTGGAATTACTAATTACAGGCCCCTGAAAGAGATCCAAAATACGTCAAAGAGGTATAATCAACGTAGATTGGATGTGGGAATTTTTTTTTGGATACTTCGCTCTATTGTCCATTCCTCTATTACATGCATCTATGCACAGCCCAGTGCTAAGTCTCAGGGATACCGTTGCTTTCAAGAATCTCAGTTTTAAGAAAGTGGAAAAATCACTGTTATTATCAACACTTGTGCCTAAAATGAAGTCATGGGCCTTATGTGTGAATTTTTAAAAATTTGAATAATTTTATTATAACAAAAGTATGGAAAATAGGTCTATTTGAATCATTTCAGAGAGTAGACCAAGTTTCACATTAGCAAATTTCAGTTTTAAGCACCTTTAAAAAGAAATATTCAGCTAAGTGGCAATACAGGCTTCAGACTATTCGTTGATTTACAGTATACAGTTATGTCATAGTGCAGTCATTGGTTTTTTCCTCTACATTTTAATAGTGCCACAAAACACACTTAAAGAGAATAAGAAAGGTGCTCATTTAAATACATAGTTGGTGGTTAGAAGATGGAATACAAGACGGGTGTGGTGGTGGTTCATACCTGTAATCCTAGCACTTTGGGAGCCTGAGGTGAGTGGATGGCCTGAGCTCAGGAGTTGGAGACCAGCCGGAGCAAGAATAATACCCCATCGCTATAAAAAATAGAAAAATTAGCCAGGTATTATGACCAGTACCAGTTACCCCAGCTACTAAGGCAGGAGAATTACTCTAGCCCAAGAGTTTGAGGTTGTTGTGATCTATGAAGCCATGACACTCTACTGATGGCTGCCAAATGTGACTCTGTCTCAAAACAAACAAACAAACAAAAAGAAGAAGATGGAATAGAGATGTTGAGACACAGGAGGAAGGTCATCACAGGCTGGATGAGAAGGTCAAATGGCTAGTCCAAAGGTGCTGACAATGCAGAAAGTGGTCTTGTTCCCCCATCTCCTGGTGTAGCTCCCCTCAGTAGAGCTGTCCCAGAAGGAAGAACTTGCTGTGTGTAGTCCAGCATCATTCTTCTGCATAATCACACAGGTCACAATGTATTTCAATGGTTTTCCCAGCTGGTGAGTTGGCTGAGAGTTTGCGGGACTATATTTGTTGTCCACTGATTGACTTTGCTGTGTTGGTAAGCGTTACTGCCCATCACACTTTCTATAGCCTCTTTGACAATGTTGCTCACTTCATCAGCAACCAAGGCAGTCTCCTCGGCAGCCTGGTAGTTTTCCATCTTTCCTCCAGTGCATCACCTCTGCCTTCTGGATGTGTGAATTTAAAGAGAAGGATATCTAGAGGATGAATCTCAGGTTTATGTCTAGGGTAACCAGAAGGATATGACAGCTAAATAATCCAAACTCTGATGCCTCTGATAACCAAAGTAACTCTAGGTATATTTAGCCAACTGTAGAAGTATCTCCAGAATGACTAACAATGTGACCTCAATTCTTAAAGTTGACGCTTACGTAAACTTATTATTTTCAGAAGATTCACAAGTAGATTGAGATGAAGGTAACAGTATTTTATCTTTGCACAGTACTATGTTTATACTGTCCTTATAGTTTCTTTGAACATGGAGGGAAAAATATGTAAAAAATAATAATACTGAAACAGCTATACTACAGGAACCATAGTAATGTTTTTTTGTTTCTTTGTTTTCTATTTCAGCCCAGTTCAAAACTAGGTAAGGAGAAAATGATGAATGGAAAGAATAACAAGAAAAGAAATGTGCCATAAGAGATGTTTAGCAGATGTTATTTTAATGTGTCTGACATAGCTCTGCATAGTTTTACACCTTTATGATTTTATTGTAACGATGGTGGCAGGGAGATGCAGGCTCCAGGCATTGCTAAGTAATGCTACAATTTTGAGTTTTACTTGATACTTCCATTAAACTGTTTTTGCAAAGGCTGTGTTCCTTCAATCCAGTTTACAGAGTACTAACATAAAGCACTGGCAATGGCAAAGGAAATAAAACTGCCTCCATTCGTTTCCATTTAGATGTTTTCTTTTTAGTTAGGCCAAGCCTGCATGAAGGACAGAGCAGGCTGGCACTTGTTATTAGCCATGTTCACCTGCTAACAGTGAAAATACTGATGTCCATAATCTAGGGACAGCAATTAAAGAGTTGATTGAGCTTGAACTTCTGTACTTGATTGCATAAAGCAGCTACAGAAGAGTAATCACTCATTCCATCTTGGTAAGATCTGATTTATTGCTACTACTTTCTGAATTAAATGCATCTAAAGGAGGCACTGAAAAAGACTTGCCATAGCTGCCATTGCTACATATGTGCTGCTGTCTTCTTAAACAGAGGACCACTGCATGTAATACCTGGGCAGATATGGGTGTGATGGGAGAAAGACAGAAATAACTAAGAACTTATGAACTAGAAATATACATCAGGAAGTTGTTGACTGTGGTCACTTGAGCTTTAAAAAGGAAAAAGAAAAATAAAGGATTCTTTCCAAAAGTTTTTTTTTTTTTGAGGCCATGCTAATAAGAGTTTGTAAAACACTCTTTGGAATAAAGTCATACACTATGGTAGTATTTGCTAAATTATCATTTCAAGACTTAGAGACCTAGCTATCAAATATATTTTAGCCACCAGTTTAATTCTTATCTTCTGACACAGTGCTCAATAGGGGCTGGGGGGAGTATAAATCTCACATTCTGTTGGACTGGGTATTAAAATACCTGAAGTGGAATTTTTTTCTGATCCCAGATAATATTCATTTTATATCCAGAAGGATAAGACCTTGTTTTTCTTCTTTTTTCTTTTTTTACCATCTTATCACAGATGGTTTTCAAACAAATGTGTGACATATTTTTTATTTACTTCAATTAGTGTTTCTACTTTTCATTTTCTTTTTTTTTTTTTTTGAGACGGAGCCTCAAGCTATCCCCCTGGGTAGAGTGCCATGGCATCACAGCTCACAGTAACCTCCAACTCCTGGGCTCAAGCGAGTCTCCTGCCTCTGCCTCCCAAGTAGCTGGGACCACAGGCACCCGCCACAACGCCCAGCCATTTTTTGGTTGCAGCCATCATTGTTGTTTGGCGGGCCAGGGCTGGGGATTCGAACCCGCCACCTTAGGTGTATGTGGCTGGCGCCTTAGCCGATTGCGCCACAGGCGCCGAGCCAGTTTATTTTTTAAATTTATTTTAATTTGTAGTTTTATTTGGTTTTGTATACATAGTACGTGCATATTGTAGGATATCTAAAAGTACAATGGCAATAATAGTATGTTAACTTTTCTCCCCCTGCCCTTGTTCCCAGTTCCTCTCCTGAAGCAGCTGCTGTAACTGCTCCTCATGTATCCTCCTAGAATTATTCTATGCATAGACAAATGGCAGCATCCTATCCACACTCTTCTCAACTTGCTTTTCCACTTACCAGTTTATCTCAGCAATCATTCCTCATCATTATATACAGAGCTATCTCCTTACAAGGCCGGTGTGCACATTTTAAATGTTTATATACATGGGCAAGAAAAACTTCAAAAAGGTTGTATTCACAGTAAGTGAGAATTTCAAAAAAGGAGAGACCGCGTTGGTAGCTGTCCACACAGAGAGCAACTGAGGAGTACAACAGGTGCAGGGCAGTGAATGAAGGAAGTAAACAGGGATATTTCATCTCTAATATTCAGCTGGAGTTGAACACTCTTCACAGAACAGACGAGGCTCACTGTGATCAAGACCCAGGGTGAAAGTCCTTGGAAAGGCAGGCTGAGTCATCCCCTCAATTCATCAACAGAAGGAAGAGCAAAGCACAGGGAGGGGGTGGGTGTAGGGGAGGCAGGCCTGGCACCGATTGCTTTTGGACTACAATTTTTCTTGTAATGAGGTGGTTAAGAAAGAGGAGGTTCATCTTAATTATTTCCAAGATTTCATCCAGCTGTGAAATTCTGTATCTGTCAGGCCTACTGTCGCCCTTCCCCGTCCGGCGGAGAGGGCGGCACCGTGCGTGTTCGGTGTGTGAAGGGAGAAGAGAGCTATAGTAGCTTTAGAAAGAGAATGAAAGAACACGCACACAGTTCAGACTTGGAGGTCGCGCCTAGAAGGTAAAGAAAGACAAGAGACAAAGTGTAGTTCAAAAGAGTCAGCAAAGTTGGAGCCAACTTCCTTTATTCATGGGGCGATATATAGGGGAGTGGAAGGGGCTACCTGTAAGGTTGTATGCAAATGGTTTGTTTATGGGTAAACTATAAT